>JAFVLL020021326.1:0-35503 GCA_021397915.2 Tor tambroides
CCTCTCTAAGACATCCCTTTTATAGCTAATCATGTTACAGACCTGATGTCAATTAACGTAATTAGTTGCTAGATGTTCTCCCAGCTGAATCTTTTGAACATTTCTAGCTTTTTCAGCCCTTTGTTGCCCCCGTGCCAACTTTTTTGAGACCTGTAGCAGGCATCAAATTTGAAATGAGCTCATTTAGTGGATAAAAGTGTAAAATTTCTCAGTTTAAACATTTATGTTCTCTGTGTTCTATTGTGAATAAAATATTGGCTCATGTGATTTGAAAGTCTTTTAGTTTCCATTTTATTCAATTTTAAAAACGTCCCAACATTTCAGGAATTCGGGTTGTGTTAACATATTAGGTGGTTATTAGTACTTATAAAGCATAGATTCTGCATGACCATATTCTACATCCCTAACCCTACCCAATACCCGAACTTAACAACTACCTTACTACCTATTAAGAAGCAGCAAATTAGGAGTTTGAGGCAAAAGTGTTAATGGCTTGTTAATAGTGAGAATGTAACCTTAAAATAAAGTGTGACCGAAAACTATTATACAAATTAGAATATTTATTAGCATTTATTAGTTATGTTTACGTACTATAAAAAATTTGTAATATAAGTACTTCAGGCAATTTTATCATCTTAATACAGCTCAATTTAAAACTGGATTGATGACTTTACTAAAAAAAGTTACTGCATTACTTAAAATCCTTTTTTAAACAACTGTACTAGAAAGCCCTTTATTTTGCATTTATACCACTGACAAATATAATTTGAGTTTCTGAAGATCTGAAACAGCGCATCACTTGTTCCAGTCCAAACCATGTTCCCCAATGGCCTCATTTATATCATTCATATGAACACACAGCTACAGGTGAGTGTCTTTGTTTTGTCTTTATATTATGTTAAGGTTGTTGTGTTAATATTTAAAGGTGAATTATTTCATTTTACGACAGCTCGACTTTGAAAGGAAGGTAGGGAATGATGCTCTTCCAATAAATTCATTTTTAGCAATGTTATGTTACTTAAAACATTTCTCGGTAACACTTTACGAAAAGGTTCATTAGTTAACATGAACTAAGAATGAACAATACTTCTACAGCATTTATTAATCTTAGTTAATGTTAATTTCAGCATTTACTAATGCATTATTAAAATCACAAGTTTTGTTTAACATTAGTTAATGCACTGTGAACTAACATGAACAGTGTATTTTTAACAACTAATAAAAAGTGTAATAAATGTAGTGTTCATTGTTCGTTCATGTTAATTAGTTAATGTATTAATGTTAACAAATGACACCTTTATTGTAAAGTGTAACCCATTTCTCTCTATAAATGCAAAAATTGACCCAGTTTATCTGAATGGTTTTTCTCCCTGTATACTCATCATAACTTCTGTGTCAGTTCCTCAGTCCTGCTGCAGGAGGCGCCAGTGAGTCTCCTCTGATTGGCCAATCAACCATGAGGCGTTCAGGAATTATGGGGAAACAACGTAACATTTGCCAGGTACTTCTGTAACAGTTTGGAGACTTTAAGGTCACGACAGAATATTTACAAATTCTGCATTTTTGATTTGGTAAAATGTTTTACTTGAACTTTTTGGTTTACCTTTTGAAAATGCAAACAATTTGTGAATGCAAATTTTAGTTTAGATTTTAGACAGACATTTCTGCATAATTTAGCTCTGCAATATCTTTGTGTTCATTTATTATGCCTGAGGTTAAAGTAATAGTTTGGTAACAATTTATTTTACGGTGTCCTTTTTACAGGTTACATATAATTATACTATAGTAATAACAATAAATTATACATAATTATATGCAACTAACCCTAAACCAAACCCTCACCTTAACCCTAACCCAATAGAAAGTACATGTAGTTAATTAATATTACTTAGTACTTAAATGTAGAATTACACGGTAACAAGGACACCGAAAAATTGTAACCAATAATTCTAGTTTAGAGTAGTAAATATTTGTAATTACATATTTAAAATGTGTGTAAAAATTTATATAATAATAGTAAAAAAAAAGATAAGTAAAGATTGTTAATAAATAATTTGAAATTAAATAAATAAAAATCTAGTAGTAACTATTACAAATATATTAAAAGTTAATGTTAAAATATATTTAACTTATGTATAAAATTAGATAAGTTACAAATAAATATTAGATCATTTATATATATATATATATATATATATATATATATATATATATATATATAAAATATAATTTTAATGTTAATATTAAATATTACTAATTATATATTTTAAAGTTAAAGTTTTTAAACTGTTTTAATATTAAACTTTTTTTTAAATAAACTATATTTTTCAATATTTCACAAATAATTTGTGTATGCATGCTGTAAATTATGAGGCACTGAATATAATTGTAATAAATCATTTCAAGATTTAACATGAAAATGAAATGTTTGGCCAACAAATATACATGAGGGTGTAAAGAATGTAGAAAGTGCTCATAAAACAGGGAAAATAAAAGGAAAAAAGAAGTCAATCTATGATGCAACATAAAAATAATTAGAGGAGGAAGGAGTGATGGTTGTGACAGAGGAAGTGATGGTGTCATTGACAGGCGCTGAAGTACCTGTATCATAACGGATTCTGTGGGAGAACACTTAAAGATTGTGCTTGAGAAGAGAGGAGAAACTTGAGCGGCCCTGAGCAGAGTTTACAAGCCGTAAGTACAGAAATGTCTGTCAAAGCACCGGTCACTTCATGCCTTGATGTTTCTGTAGTTGGAATATATATGAAGCAGTTCAGAATTGTCTGTCTTCATCCACAGATGTCCATCTCCGACAGTCCTGCGTCCTCCATCTGTATGTTTGCTCTCCATCATCAGTCCTCCAGCTCTCCGGCCGGCCCCCTGAACCCTGACTCCAGCAGCATGAGCGCTCCGATGCCTCCGCTGGACACGGGTCTGTACGGCCAGCCCATGGCCTATCCCAAGACGCCAGACGGCCGGAGCATGGAGCAGATGATGGGCTTCGTGCCGTACTCCTCCTGTCTGAGCTCCAGCAGCACTGAACGAGCAGCGCAGCAGAATCAGCAGGTAACGCAGAAGCTGTTTAAACCAGTTCCTGGAGAAGTTCTGCCATTGTGTACTTTCTGCAAGAAGTTTCTGTCATTGCGACATATTGTGGCTCTTAGGACAAATTGATTGTGATGTCCCTGTAAGTCGTTATTTTATGTAAGTCGTTAAGTTATTTAGATAATAACATCTGATAAATGTAAAATGAAATGAAATTTAGCATTAAACACTATATATATATATTTTTTTTTTGGTCCAAATTTCTAAAATGCACACGTCTGTCTAAACTAAATCTTACTTTGACATTTAATTTGTGCCTAATAATTTAAACATGTTTATTAGTGCTGTCAAACAATTAATCGTGATTAATCGCATCCAAAATAAGTTTTTGTTTACATAATAAATATACACAGTACACACTCATATATTATGTATATATAAATACAAATACATGTGTGTGTGTGTGTGTGTATATATTTAAGAAAAATATGCTGTTTATATATTAAATATATATATATATATATATATATATATATATATATATATATATTATAATAATATTAATGTATAAATGTGTATATACATGTAAATATTTTCAAAATATATATACTGTATGTGTGTGCATTTATATATACATTATGTATGTGTACTGTTTATGTATATATAAATGCACACATACAGTATATATATTTTGAAAATATTTACATGTATATACATTTATACATTAATATATATATATATATATTTAATATATAAACAGCATATTTTTCTTAAATATATACACACACACACACATGTATTTGTATTTATATATACATAATAAATAAACAGTACACATACATAGAGTATGTAAACAAACTTTTATTTTGGATGCGATTAATCACAATCATTTGACAGCACTAATGTTTATTGATTATGTCTGAGATTACAAGTAAAATAATAATTATAGGGGTAAAATAGTTGATTTTAGTAATTATATATTTAATGTTTGTATAAAAACATTTAAGTTAGATGACAATAAATAAATGTCTGAGTACAAGTAAAATTAATCAGTAAATAATAATCGTAGTAAATAGCTAAATAATTAGGTTTTTTAACATTTTTAACTTTTTTCCTTTTTTTCAGATAATATTTCAGTGACATTGTAAATAAATTATAAATAAATGGGGAATGTATTATTATTTATCATGGAGAAGTGTTAGTGTTAGTTTCCCTCATTTTAGTTGTTTGGACAACAAAGATGCATTTAAATATAATCTGATAAATGCATGACTGTAAATGTAAAATGAAAGTCTTGAATCTTTTAAAATGAAATTCACCCTGGTAGATAAAAATGACATATTTCAGTTTTAGTTTCAGTTTTAGATGGTTGTTGTTGTTATTAGTATTAAATATTTAAGGATGTCAAAAATGAGATGTTGCTGAAATAAAACAAGTTTGCATTTTCTGTAATGTATTTCAGTTATCATTTTATTTAGTTGTTTTAGTTTAGGAGCACTAGTTGTTTGGATAGTTTGGTTTGTGTAATTTTCCAATGTATTACATTTCTTGGAAATCTCATGCTTTTTCTATTATAAATAATATAAATTTCTAGCTTTTTACTGGACTTCTTTTTCTTGTCCGTTCTCGGTAACTCCACGAATCTTTGGGAAGGATTTTTCGCAGTTTCTTCTGCCGCCCCCGGCCTCCACCCTGCGGCCGATGGGACAGAAGCGCGGGCCGAGCAAAGACAGCGCGGAATACCGTCTGCGCAGAGAGCGCAACAACGTCGCGGTGAGGAAGAGTCGCGATAAAGCGCGGCGACGGATCCAGCTGACCCAGCAGAGGGCGCTGCAGCTCCAGGACGAGAATCACAGACTGCAGCTGCACATCCAGCGCCTGTCGCACGAGGTGGATTCGCTCAGACACTATCTGTCACAGCGCCACCTACAGGCCAAAGAGCAGGACGCCGCCGGAGACGACATCTGCTGAGACTGAAGGTTCTGTTGATCCTGATCCAATCATTCTGGATTGGCTTTCTGATTTTCATATAGTTTCGGTCGATGGGATGGGTAAATATCATTTCTCAAAGTGAACATGGGAAATGATCCACTGTGAACTAAAACATATGTGACCCTGGAGCACAAAAGCAGTCTTAAGTCGCTGGGGTATATTTGTAGCAATAGCCAAAAATACATTGTATGGGTCAGAATTATCCATTTTTCTTTTAGATATTTTTGTAAATTTTCTACTGTAAATATATCAAAACTTCATTTTTGATTAGTAATATGCTTTGCTAAGAACTTCATTTGAACAACTTTAAAGGAGATTTTCTCAATATTTTGATTTTTTTGCACCCTCAGATTCCAGATTTTCAAATAGTTGTATCTCAGACAAATATTGTCCTATCATAACAAACCATACATCAATGGAAAACTTATTTATTCAGATGATGATGATGATGATGATGTATAAATCTCAGTTTCGAAAAATTTACACTTAGGACTGGTTTTGTGGTCCAGGGTCATGTATTTGAGTCAAATCTCATCTTAGATGAGCATGGAAGCCTGTTTCCACGACTGAATAAAAATATGGAAATGGTAATAGCAACTATTTATCTTGCAATTCTGACTTTTTATTTTTTTTTGTCTCAGAATTGCTAGATTATATCCAATACTGAGTTTATATCTTGCAATTCTTACCTTTTTTTTTTTTTTTTTTTTCTCCCCTGAAATGTTTGTTTATATATCACATTTTTGACTTTTTTTTTTTTTTTTTTTCTTTTTTTTTTCCTCAAAATTGCAAGTTTATATCTCAATTCCGAGTTTATATCTTGCAATTCTGACTTTTTTTCTCTGAATTGTGAGGAAAAAAAGTCTGAATTGTGAGAAGAAAGTTGCAATTACTTTTTTATTTGGTGGCAGAAATAATCTTGTGTAGATGACTATTTGGAGCCATATAAATCCTGTAATTTGAGATGATAAACTACTCGAGTCATTCAGAAAAAAAGCACAACAAACTCTTTATGCATTGTAGTTTGAGGTTTTCTGTTTTTGATTTAAATAAACAGTTACTTTTTTTAACTTTTTGTGCTTTTCAGTAATTCTTTGGAAGTCAGTTTTTATAGACAAACTAAAGAATAAATGTCTGTATATCTATATTTAAAACACATACTGTATGGCTTCTCAGGAGAATGCATCTGATTATCTGAAGCAACAAACATGAAATTACACACACATACTGTATATCAAAAATATAATATAATTTAATTTAATTAACAAATTACAGCAACATATAAAACAAATTTCACCCAAAAATGTTTGTATTTGTAATTTTAAATTTAATTATTTTTATTTATATTATTTTATACACAGTATTTTGTTGCTTCAGATATTCATTTTTTTTTAAAAAATTTTTTTACTTTTAACATTTTGCTGAAAAGCCATACAGTATAATATAATATTTGTCAAATATTTTTTGTCAAATATTATATTTTAGTTAATTTTATAGCTTAATTGTTTTTCTAACATTTCTGCCTAGACATCTCAGCTGAACCGTTTCACTTAAAATCTACCTTCAGTTTACAGTTTGCTCTATTTGACTGTGGTTCTATTGTGTTCAAAAATATATTTTAATTTTACTTTAAAGCACATCATTCAGAAATGACAACTGATTGCATCTGGTCTTTTAAACCAACATACAAAACCACTGCTAAATAAAACGGATTTGTGCAACTGAACCTTTGAACCTTTGACCCAAGATCTTAGTTACTGAAATAAAGACCCTGTGACAACTAGCCCCGAGTGATAACTAGCACTTACACGATTTCAAAACTAATATACAGTGTGATTTTTCTGTTTATACAAACTATCCAAGGAAATGTCAGAATGCGAATGAATGTCTTTATGCAGTCCTCAAATCATACGAAATCAAACAATCGTGTGATTTGCCTCCACTGAAATAGTTAATGTGATTTATTGGGGTTAATTCGGGTGATCTGCATTGATTGTGAACTGCACAACACAATAGCAGAATGGCATCTTTCCTCTCTTCAAACGGACACGATGACTCGGGCGTTTGCGTGGAAGAGCTCAGGCCGAGCAGCAGTGGGACGGGTGAGATTTCAACACCATTGTGGGACGGTGATAGTGATAGCATCATTGCACAGGGCCGTTCGGTCTTCCTGTGGCTTCCACTGCAGGCAGAGGACACGCTTTATCTCGCCTGCTGGCTTGGCACTGAGTGTATCTAGTTAGGGCTGCAGATGACTGCGGCTGATAACACTGAACCTGCGCTACACGTCCACTAGAGCAAACCCTGACGTTCATTAATTCACACAACTGTTGATGTTTGTGTGTTGTAACTGGATTCTGTGTGGCGGTGGGGCAATCTGCGGTCCCAGACCTGAAATCTGGCCACAGGGTTAGGAAAGAGTGTGTTTCAACTGAGGCTCTGTTACTCAACACAGCGCGAGAGAACACAGATCCACACTCACAACACCTGATCGCCCTGAACCATAGTCAGATGTAACATCAAAAAGAGCTGTATTTGAAATTAAAATATAACATTTCATGATATTAAAAAATATTATTTAATTGTAGGCCTAATTTTTTATTTTAATGTATAACTTTTAACAAAATAAAATAGTGATATATAACTAATTGTATACATATGAGAATTTTTTTTTATTACTACGTAACTTATAAAATAATATAATATATAACAAACATAATACATATGGTGCCAGATATAAAATATAATTGAATATAATACTAATATATATATATATATATATATATATATATATATATATGTATATGTGTGTATTTTGAATTTGGACATTTGTACAGTATATATGGAAATATACACATGTGGTCAGAATTATTGGCACCCTTGTTAAATATGATCAAAGAAGGCTGAGAAAATTAATCTGCATTGTTAATCCTTTTGATCTTTCTTTTATTTAAAAAATTCACAATCTATCCTTTTAAATGTTTTTCTCTAATACACATTGGCCACAATTAACGGCACTTTTATTCAATACTTTTTGAAACCTCCATTTGCCAGTTTAACAGCTCAGTATTTTCTCCTATAATGCCTGATGAGGTTAGAGAACACCTGACAAGAGATCAGAGACCATTCCTTCATCCAGAATCACTCCAGATCCTTCAGATTCACAGCTCCATGACGGTGCTTCTTCTCTTCAGTTCACCCACTCATTTTCTACAGGGTTCAGGTCAGAGGACTGGAATGGCCATAGCAGAAGCTTGGTTTTGTGCTCAGTGACCCATTTTTGTGTTGTTTTTGAGGTTTGTGTTTGGATTATTGTCCGGTTTGAAGATCCAAACACGGCCCATTACAAGATTTCTAACAGTCAGTCACTTATTGATTTTTTTTTTATCTGTTGGTATTTGATAGAATCCATGATGCCATGTGTCTAAACAAGATGTCCAGGACCTCCAGCAGAAATATAGGCCCACAACATCAAAAATACAGCAGTATATTTCATTGTACACATGGGGTACTTTTTATCCCTGTGTTCACCAAACCCATCTTGAGTGTTTGCTGCTAAAAAGCTCAAGGTTTTCTGATCCCGAGACTCAACTATTTTCTGCAATTCTCCAGCTGTGGTCCTTGGAGAGTCTTTAGCCGCTCAAACTCTCCTCCTCACCGTGCATTAGGACGATATAGACACACATCTTCTTCCAGGCAGTTTCGTAACATTTTCTGTTGATTGGAAATTCTTAATTATTGCCCTGATGGTGGAAATGGGAATTTTCACTGCTCTACCTCTTTTCTTAAAGCCACTTCACTAATTTGTGAAGCTCAATTATCTTTTGCTGCGCATCAGAAATATATTCTTTGGTTTTTTCTCATTGTGATGGAAGATTAAGGGAATTTGGGCTTTGTTTTCCCTCCTATTTATATTTCTGTGAAACAGGAAGCCATGGCTGGATAATTTCATGTTCATAATCACCCTGGAGTGCTCAAAATTGTGAATATGAATGGGAATATACTTCAGAGATACTTTACTCATATGAATTTCTAGGGGTACCAATAATTGTGCCCAACGTGTATTTGAGAAAAACATTTATTTCATAATAATATTTCCCTCCATTTTAAATTCTTATTCTCCAATGAAAGCTTAGATTTTTGTGATTTAAAAAAAAAAAAAAAAAAAAATCAAAAGGATTAACAATGCACATTTATTTTCACAGCCTTTGATCATATTTACCAAGGGTACCAACAATTCTGACCACGTGTGTATATTTATATATCTCAAATTTCCAAATTCAAAATAAATATATATTGCGAAGTTTACCTTTACAACATAATAGTTTGGGGTCAGATGGTAGTACCATGGTACCTCATAGAATAGCATGGTACTATCATGATACATGTAAGTAAATAAATTGTAGGCTCAATTTTTTTAAAAAAAAACATACATCACTTTTCATAATGTAATATAACATTTTTTTTATACATATTCAAGACATACAGTTCCAAAGGTTACACTTACAAAATATAATGGCATCAGATGGTAGTGCCAGAATAGCATGACATTACCATGATATATGATGATATAAAACAGTGTGACATGCTATACTTCATCTAAAAGTATTTAACATCATTTTGCATAATTCATGTACATGCCGTTTTATGAGCTTGTATTAACTGAGAGACATTGAATATTTGTGCTTCATAAAATAATTTATGCATTTCTGTGTGTACGGTATTTTAATATATATTTATACAATACCCAGATGACCTATTATGAGTCAGCATGTGCAGTGGCATCCAGAGCACACTGTGTGAGATACTGTATCCCACAATGCAATGCCATTGACTTGACTTTACACTGAGATGAACACATTTTTACACAAAACTGGATTTGTACAAGAGTTTCTTGTTGTATACTTCACTTTTTTTGACAAACATTGTAGGTCACTCATGCATACAGAAAATTCACATACTATGCAGATTTCATACTGCATACATCGATACTCTTAATAGTAAGCAATATATAGTGTATAGTCTATACTGTATACAATATAGTGATACTACTGTACTGCATACTATGCACTATACTATACCACAGTGCATAGTATGCAGTACAGTAAATCATTTTTATGTGATAATTGGCTCCCTCGTGTGGCCGTGTGGCTGTACTGCAGCTGCGTCTTTGTGTAAGGTTTCCGATGCTGTCCGAAAGTTCCCGACGGTTTCCGAAACTCGCCGCCAGTCGTGCCAGTTTTTCCGCCCTGTCCGCGTCTCGGAGCCGGGGATCTGCTTCCGTCCATGGCCTTCATCTCTGGAGCAGCGGCATCCAGGCTTTATTTACCATCATTTAACGCGTTTGTTAGGTGTCCCGCGCGGCGAATAAAACGCGTCAGATCAGCTGCAGTGACGCGACGAGCTTTTGTTTCTGCGGGGAGACGTTCACTGCGCTGGACTGAACGAGTCCAGAACACATCAGAACCACATCAGACCAGCGCAAACCACCACCACCACCATCTTCATCATCTTCAGTGTGGATGTGCTGGAGTTCAGCTGATGTGATCAGCGGCTCGTCTGCAGTAGCAGGTAACGATCCAGATTCAGGTTTTAGAAATAAAGTCATTTTAATATCAGGGCTTATGAATGATGTTCAGAAGACCCGCTCATTTACATAATCATATTCGTGTTTATATTCTTTGGTTTCTTTAATGCATATGGTTTCCATAATTCTTTTCTTCTCTCTATAATTCCACTTACATAACACTCGCATTCCTCCAATTCTATTCACTCTTTCATTTCATTCCTCCTTTTTACTCTTTCATGTTTTTTCCACTTTTGTCCTTTATTCTTTAATTTCATTCTTTCATGTGATGCTTTGATCTGCTCGTTCTTTCATTTGATTCTTTCATCTGAAGTTGTATGCTGAAGTTGAAATCTCTCTTACTCTCGCTATATATGCCAATTATGTCTCTCTCTCTCTCTCTCTCTCTCTCTCAAGCTATCTGTCGTTAAGAGATTTATCATATCTATCCCTCTATTGTTATATACTGTCTATCTATCGTTATATACTATCTATCTCTATCATTTGTTATATATACCCGTCATATATGTCTATCTATATGTTGTTATACTATCTATCTAGTTATCATATCTATTGTTTGTTATATATTGTCTATTTATCTATCTGTTATATATAGCTGTCATATCTATCTATCGTTGGTTATATATCATATCTATGGCTTCCTGTCTGTCTATCTATAGCTATCATATCTATTGTTTATATATTGTCTATTTATCTGTCTGTTATATATAGCTATCATATCTATCGTTGCTTATGTATCATATCTATGTCTGCCTATCTGTTATATATAGCTATCATATCTATCCTTTGTTATATATCATATATATGGCTTCCTGTCTATCTATCTATCTGTTATATATAGCTATCATATCTATCATTTGTTATATATCATATCTATGTCTGCCTGTCTATATCTCTGTCTATCAATCATATATAGCTATCATATCTATCTATCGTTTGTTATACATCATCATATCTATCTATCTGTTATATATAGCTATCATATCTATCTATCATTTGTTATACATAATCATATCTATGGCTGCCTGTCTATATCTCTGTCTGTGTGTCTGTCTGTCTATCTATCTGTTATATATAGCTATCATATCTATCTATCGTTTGTTATACATCATATCTATGGCTTCCTATCTATCTATCTATCTATCTATCCATCTATCTATCTGCTATATATATCTATCATATCTATTTATCTATCTATCTATCTGTTATATATAGCTATCATATCTATCTATCATTTGTTATATATCATATCTGTGTCTGCCTGTCTATATCTCTGTCTGTCTATCTATCTATCTATCTATCTATCTATCAATTCAATATTGCTTTATTTGCATGACTGTAAAAAATACAATATTGCCAAAGCTTGAAATATATGTGGAGAAATATAATAACAATGAAGAGATCAGAATAATAGAATAAAAACATTATAACAATATAAACTTAAATAAACAGTGTAACAAATAAAACTTGTGTGAACATTTCATACCACAGTGTTTAACATCTATCTATCTATCTATCTATCTATCTGTTATATATAGCTATCATATCTATTGTTTGTTATATCTATGGCTGCCCATCTATCTATGTATCTGATTTGATGTACGCTTGTCTTCTGCAGGTTATTTCTGCCCGTCTGTCTCGGGGTGAGCAGAGGAAGAGAGAGAGGGAGAGACACAGACGGCTGTCTATCTTTCTCTCTCTCTCTCTTCACCTGCGTCCGCAGCAGCAGCGTCTCTGTAAGGCCCTGGTCTGTGTGGCGCAGCTTCTGTCCAAACCATGACGTCATCCCCGTCCCCGCTGGCCTCCCCGTCCCCATGTCCTCCTCCTCCTCCCTCGCTCCCGTCCTCCCCCACGCTCTCGTCTCCCGCCCCGTCCTCGCTCCCGCTGCCGCCCGCTCTGCCGCCCACCGGAGAGGTCATGATTCTGGCTCTGGGCCGCAAGAAGCAGCGGCTCCTCATCGCTCTCTCCATTCTGCCCAACCTCTTCCTGGCGTTCCTGCTGTCCTCTGACCCGCTCCTGACCCTGGCCCCGCCCTTCTGCTGTCGTCTCCCGCGACCCTCGCCCGCTCCTCAGGTGACCGGCGCCTCCGTGAGGACCGAGAAAGGAGACGGCGATCTGGCCCAGTGCAAGCACATGTTTGTCAACGGCACGCAGTCGTGTGTGAAGGATTGTGATGCTGGATACGACTACAACGTCACCGAAGGCCTGACCAATAATATCGTCACAGAGGTGGGCCGACACTTTTGAACTAATAAGTGCACTATATTGCCAAAAGTATTGGGACAATCCCTTCTAATGAACAGGTTTGACTACTTTAGTAATTTCCATCCAAATCTGGGACGTTTTTGGTCCTTTTTGGAGGATGATAGCCCCTGATCACTGCAAAAGTTTAATATAGTTATTATAATTTTAATTTCATTACATCTAATTTAGCCTAATTGAATTTGTTCTTGGAATTTGAACTTAATTTTATTGGTGTTTAAGTTTAGTTCGTTTTAGTCATTTGTTGCGTTTAAGTTGGTTTTTTTTCTGTTCTTAGCTTTTACTTTTATATTTTTTTGTTTCCGCTTTAGTAATTTTAGTAAATAAATATAACAAAAAATTAGAAAATGTTGTCTTCACAACTTACTGAAATAAAATAAGATTGTTTGTTTTTATATATATATATATATATATATATGTATATAAAATAAATAAATACAAACATTTATATATATATATATATATATATATATATATATATATATATATAAAATAACATTTTAATGTTTTTTTCCAATTAACAATTTTTAATATTTTTAATTTTGTTTGATAACACTATGGATTTGACTCTTCTGTGTGAACTAAATCTATAATAAGATGTCTTAAACCAGAAAAAATGTGGTTATTCAGGGACTGCTAGAGAAAAATGCAATAATCATACAATATTTGTCCTTTTATTATATCAGGAAAAACTCCACGGACATGAATGAATTATTATGAATGTCACAGCATATTTCATTTGCTCCTGCTGTCACCATATTTTAAGCAGCATCAAGTAATTTGCCAAAAAAGCTCAATGATATAACATAATTTTTTGATGTTAAAGCTTTTTGATGTTAAATGTATAGTTACTTGTATGTGGAGTGTGTTTTTGCACCAGTGAGGTTTCAGTGCGATGCTGCAGAAATAGAAAGTGAGTGTCAGAATGTCTTGTTGCTTATCATGGGGAGTCAGTCTCAGATTTGCTTGAAATAGATGCATGGCTTGTTGCTTTATTGTGTTCGTGTGAGCATGACGCATCTCAGTTCATGTCTGTCAAGCTCTGTGTCCCGTCTGCATTCATCAGATTCCTCACTAAACACGTCTGAAGTTTTACTCTGAACTCTAACTCTATAAATTCTAAGAAATGTTTAGCTAATGTGTTGTTGATTATTAATTACATACATTTGTATTCGATGAAAGATGCAAAACTGGGACGGATCTAAAGTTAGCTGATGCTTTCATTTGTTGATGCTGTTTGTGGTTAGTGTGGGCTGAAGACTAGTCATGTGTACAGTACAACTGGTTTGGTCACATTTCAGCTGACTAACTCTTTTGTGTTCCATGTGCTTGTGTCATGATGCAGCTGTTTGGTCACATGACACCTGACTCATTCATATTGAATTTTAGAATGATGTAATGTTGTGTTATTTTAGTATTTTTTTAAAAAAATATACTATTAGCAATTATAATTTTGAATTAACTTATATTTTTAGTTTTTAATTTTAGATTAAGTCTTAATATTTTTTGTGACTGTCATTTTTAGTATTTTTTTCTATTTATTTATTTATTTTTTAACATATATTTCTGTATAGGTTCTAAGCATTTCTACATATCTATGTATAGTTATTTCAGTTTTAGTATTTTTAGTACTTCAACTTAGCCATCAAAGCAACATTTCTAAATTTCTAAGTGTTTAAACTATTATTTGTATTTGATTTAATTTGATATTTATTTCAGTTTTAAAGTTTTGAATTAACTTGTATATTTCTATAGCTATAGCTTTGATATTTATTTCAGTTTTAGATTTAGTAATCATATCCCCGGTTTCACAGACAAGGCTTAAGCCTAGTCCTAGACTAGAATGTAAGTCTGAGCTGTTTCAACTTGCACCGACTGATTAAAAAAAATATCAGTGCCTTTGTTTTGTCTCAAGATGCACACCAGTAATGTTTTTTTTCCTAAACATGTTTATAAAAATTACTTAAATGTCCTAATTGAACTATGGCCTAATCCTGGTTTAGTCTAATCCCTGTCTGTGAAACCGGGCCTAAGTGTTTGAACTTAAACTTATTTCCTTTAGTTGCCAAAGCAAAGTTTTTAATATAGTATTTATATTTTAGTTTATATATTTGTATATAAAAGTTTTGAATTAACTTGTATATATGTAATCATTTTGAATTTAAGTTTTAGTAATTTTTTTTTGTACAAATCAAATATTAATATTTTTAATTAGTTCTGTCAAAGGATTAATCGCGATTAATCGCATCCAAAATAAAAGTTTTTGTTTATATAATATTTGTGTGTACTATGTATATTTATTATGTATATATAAATACACACGTGCACGTATATATTTAAGAAAAATGTTACGTTTATATATTAAATATATTTATATATGATATAAATTATATGAATATAAATATATACATGTAAATATTTTCAAAATATGTGCTGTATGTGTATATTTATATATACATAATAAATATATACAATACACACACATATATCACATAAACAAACTTTTATTTTGCATGCGATTAATCGCGATTAATCCTTTGACAGCAGTATTTTTCATATATTTTTATTTCAGTTTTAGTCATTTTAATATTTCAGTTTTCTTCAATTAGTTGCCAAGGCAACACTTATAATTTTTATTTAAGATTAATATTTATATTTTATTTTTTGCAGATTTATTTCAATAAACAAGAAAACATTTTAATAGTTTCAGTTTTAGTTAATCTCGAATATTAAAGCTCTGACATATAATTTTTGTAATCTCAAAAACTGAAGGCTGTTTGCTGCTTCAGAAGGGAAGAAAACACGAACTCACGAGTCTTCAGAGTTCACAGCGTTCTTTCTTATGAGCAGGAAGTCTTTTAAAATCACCAATTGTGTTTGCATTCCACCGCTACCAAACAACATCTGACTTCCTGTCTGTTGTGTCCTGACTTCCTGTTGTCCCCAGTGGGATCTGGTGTGTTCGCGGTACTGGCTGGTTCCAGTGGAGGAGGTGTGCTTCATTCTGGGGACGCTGACAGGCTGTCTGGGTTTGGGCTACACGGCTGACCGGTGAGAAAGCGTCTCTTGGGTTTGTTGTTTGTTCGGTCGTTCCAGTGTTTATTGGTCTGTTGTGTGTGTTCAGGCTGGGCAGGCAGAAGTCTCTGCTGGTGTCTCTGATGCTGGCGGTGGTGTTTGGGGTGCTGGTGTGCGTGTCGCCCTCACCGCCCGTCTTCATCACCATGCGCTTCTGTCTGGCCGCGGCGAGCGCCGGCGTCTTCCTCACGCTGTACGTCACACGTAAGTCAAACGCACACAAACACAAGTGATAAACATCAGAGCTTGTTTGTTGTTACGCTGCAAGAAATGATCTCACTCAGCATTGGTTTTGTTTACAGTACAAATACACTATTTTGCCAAAAGTATTGGGTCAGCCCCTTCTAATGAACAGGTTTGACTCCTTTAGTAATTTCTATGAGTACAAATCTTAATGTTAAAGCATATAATGATATTCTAGGAACTTGTGTACTTCTAATATTATAGCAACAGTTTTGACAGGACCCTTTTCTATTCTAACATGACAATGCCTCTGTGTATAAGACAAGGTTCAAAAAGAAAATGATTGATTGAGTCAGTGTGGAAGAACTTGACTGGTCTGCATAAAACCAAGTCCTAATCCCAGTTGAACACTGGCTCTGGTGTGACTGTAAATGCAGACCTTGAGCCAAAAACTCATCACCAAACACCAATGACTTGTACATACACTATATAGACAAAAGTATTGGGACACCCCCTTCTTTAGAACAGAAAAATGCACTTCCAAATCTGTGGCAACAACGATGGGAACATAATTCATGTATTTAAAAATTGTATTTCCATCTCTGTTGCAACAGTTTTGGAAGTGTCTAAAATGACTCTGTACCCATATGTACAAGTCATTGGTGTTTGGTGATGAGTTTTTGGCTCAAAAGCATTCTGTTAGTGACCTTTGAAGCTGTTTGGCTGTAGGTCTGGAACTGTGTGACCCGTCTCTGCGGCTGCTGGCGACGATGATGTCCGGTCTGACCGTGTTTGCGGGCGAGCTCCTGCTGCTGGCCGTGGCCCTCGGCTGCGGCTCCTGGAGGGGCCTGTTAGGAACCGGAGCAGCTCCTCTGTCCTTGTTCCTGTGCTACGGGTTAGTCCGTGATGAATGACACCTATTGATCGTGTGGTTTTGGTTTGTGTTCTTGATATGTCACTATTAGGGGTGCACCTGTTAGAAGGTTTGAGGCAGATAGTCAAGTCACCTTAGTTTCTATAGCACTTTATACCATGCAGATTGTCAAAGCAGCTTCACGGAGATTAACATGGAAATACAAATTAAAAAAATAAGTTGACCCTTTTAAACCAATGTTTATTTAAATAAAACAAACAAAAAATATTTGATGGCTACATGCATGTTTCAATGTAGGCATTTATTATTAATTACATTATTTATACTAATAAAATTTTATATATTAAAATATAAAATATAAAATAAGATAACATTTTATATATCAGTTAACATTTATTAAATAAATGTTAACTGAAAAATAAAATAAAATAAAATAAATAAATAAAAAGCTGTAGCATCCAAGGCACAATTTCTCATTTGAAAATAACTAAAATTGAAATAAAAGTTAATAAAAACTAATAAAAATATAAAAATAATAATATTATTATATTAATAGTAATATTTGAAAGAAAATATTATACCGTAATAAATTCAGTTAAATATTGAAAATAAATACAATTAAAATAATAAAAAAAAAATTCTCAGTGATACTAAAATAATAATATATCAGTATAAAATATATAAAGTGTGTATGCATGTATATATGTATCTCAAATAATCTCAAAGAATCAAAAACAAGTGTTTTTGCCATGGTACCAAAATTGGTATTGTAAAGCGTGAAAATTTATATTTATACATTTATGCATTTGGGTGATGTTTTTATGCAAAGTAAATTGCATTCTGAGTCTACTGTTTGAGGTACATTAATTCACAAAATCATCACAGAAATCCAAACAAAAAGTTTGCAAGCGATAAAAACACTTGATGTTAGAGAGTTATAATGTAAGGACGTAAGAAAGCACTGACCTGATAATGGAAGTGACCTTTCTATGACCCGAAACAGATCCCTGAAACCAGTTCTCTGAGCTGCTTTCTGAAAAGCACATTTGCAGGTGATTCATTTGATGCATAATGTTACGTAAACACAGTTTCCTGCAGGCCAGGCGTTCAGTGCTGTGGATAATATTTCTTGTGTTATTATACGCTGTAGAAGCTGGGAACAGGAGGCTTTTCAACACTTCATCAGCCTAAATGCAAAGCGACTGCTCCTTCGGCATCATTCAGAAATATTGATCTGAAATCCCTGTGAAGCTTCAGAGCTTTGAGTGCAGCCAGCGCACATTAGCGCTCGTTAGTAATGATGAATCATCTTCGTTTCTGTGACTACCAGACTGTGTCGCTTCTCCCAGTTGTGCTGTTTGTTGAGCAGATTATCCTATTAATGCATGAAGCTGCTCTTTTAGCTGGCATGTAACGATGCGTTTGTTTGTCTCCAGGATCCCGGGAGTGTTTCCCGAATCGCCGCGCTGGCTTCTGCTCTCCGAGAGAACGGGAGACATGAATTCCTTCAGCGAACGGAGCGAGCGGCAGAGAGATGATGACAGCTTCTCGGGTCAGTTTAAAAATATCTTGCTCTTGTTGACGCTGGAAAATGTTTCCAGATTCGTTCTGGAAGGCAAACACAGTTTCCGCCGGAGGTTTTCTTCTAATATTAGTTCGGTTCTCAAGGAACAAACTGTGCATTGTTGTGTCTGTCGCAGAGCTGGACACGGAGGCGTCCTCGTCTCCTGGACGTCCTCATCTGTCTTTCCCAGAGCTGCTGCACAGCAGAAACATCTGGAAAAACCTGTGTGTGCTGGGATTCACTTCGTAAGTCAAGTTTTGGATGTTAGAGTCGGTACCCAAGTGTTGGATGTTGCTCTTGCAAAATAACATCAAAATAACAAAAATTATTAATTGAATGTCATATTTGACAATGGAGAAATATGGAGGATCCAACCTGCAGAAATTAAAAATAAATAAAATAATAATAATAAATGTAATAAGAAAATAAAGGAATAAATGACTTGCTAAAACTAAAATTAATTTCTTAAATATAATTTAGTCCTGAATTAATTTTTATTCCCCCCCTTCCCCCTTTATATTTTTTATATATTTATTTTTAATTGTATTTTTATTCTTTTAATTGTATATTTATTTATGCATTAATTTATTAATGTATGCATATATTTATTTATTCCCACAAGCATGTATTACTTTATTTAAATATTGCCAGATTTATTTATTTTACATTTATTTTTGCATTTATTCTAGTGCTGTCAAATGATTAATTGTTTATATATAAATACACACACATGCATGCATATATTTAAGAAAAATGTTACGTTTATATATTAAATATATTTATGTTATCATTTATATGAAAATAAATATATGCATGCAAATACTTATATATGCTCTATATATGTGTCTTTATATATACATAATAAATATACACAGTACACATATATTATGTAAACAAAGTTTTCGTTTGGATGCGATTAATTGTTTGACAGCACTAATTTTTTCCTATATTTCTGTCTTGTTTGATAATTGCGGGGCTGGTCTTGCATAGCATTGGTTTATGGTGTCTTGAAGTGTATTCTCGGTGACTCTTGTCGTGTGTTCAGGTTCATCTCTCATGGCATCAGTCACTGCTACAGCTCCTTCAGAGGTGATGTCAGAGGATTCACCCCCAGTTTCTATTGGACGTACCTGCTGTCTGTCTGTGCAGGGGGCGGGGCCTGGCTGTTGCTCTGGGCAACGGTGGACAGGTTTGGTCGTCGTGGAATTCTTCTTCTAGCCATGACCTTGACTGGACTGGCCTCCCTAATCCTGCTCGGACTCATGGACTGTAAGTGTTTTTTTGCTCAGGATTTTTTGGTGATATTTTACTCTAAAATCAAAACAAAGTAAGGTGTTTTTTTTATATATATATATATTTAAATTTTTATAAATGTATAAAATACTTAGTTATTTTAAATTTTCTTTCATAATAAAGATAATATTTTTGGGACTTCTAAGATTGCAGTGCGATCACCTTTCACCTCAAATTCTCATTACTGTAATGGATAAAATAAACAAAAATCCCATTTATCACAGTAATACATTTATAAAAATCATTCAGGACACAATGAACAAAAACAATAATATTTATAATAATAAACTGCATACATTTAAAACAAATACTACTACCCCATTCTATTTAAGTATTTTTTTTTTTTTTACATTTCCATCAGTTAGTATTTGCTTAGATGTTGTAAAAAAGGTTCTTTATTGTTAATTATAAATGCATTTAATTGTTGAAAATAATTTCGCAATGCAAACCAAGTCTAAAAATAGACTGTCTTTTATGAATATATATATATATATATATATATATATATATAGATAGATAGATAGATAGATTTGTGCATTCTTTTAGCAAATGCTTAATATGAGGAATAAAATAAAGAATCATATCATATAGCATAGCATAAGGATGCAATAGCACCAGAAGTGCTAGCAATACAAGTTTCAAACGTTGTCCAGCTAATTCTTTCAGACATTTTGCTTTATAAAGTCTAACACTTAGATGAATGTGTCCCTGCAGATCTGAGTGAGTCAGCCATGACTGTGTTCTCTATAATGGGCCTGTTCTCGTCCCAAGCGGCCGCCTCCCTCTCCATTCTGTTCACCGCTGAAGTCATGCCCACCATCATCAGGTAAACACATGCTCCCCCGGGGCTGGTTACTAGCGCACCGTCAGAACCTCACGGTTATTTTAGCTCCTGAAGCAGCAGAATGCATGTAATGTATGGACAGTGAGAGACTCAAGAAAGCAGCACAATCCCTGCTGGACTCCAGAGAGCCGGTTAGGGATGTAATTTATGCATCTCTTCTGCGTTGTGCTGGCTTCCCGCCAAGAGTGTTTCTCCTGGGATGAAACGGAGGGAAGAGTTTGCACCAGTTGTTCACTTATTAAGAGTTTTCAGATACTGTAGCCGACAGAGCATGACGCTAACAAACGGCAAGGTCATGAGTTTGATTCCTAGGGAATGTATGAAGTAATAAAATGTAAATCCTGAATGCACTGGATAAAAGCATTTACCAGATACAGAAATATAATGCCCGTAATGTTGTTGTCAATGTTATAATGTTTAATTGGTAACACTTTAGGGACCAATTCTCACTATTATGTAGTTGCTTATTAGCATGCATATTGGCTGTTTATTAGTACTTATAAAGCACATATTAATGCCTTATTTTTTCATATTTTAGATCCCTTAATCCTACTCCATACCCAAACTTAACAACTACTTTACTATTAATAAGCAGCAAATTAGGAGTTTATTTAGGCAGACGTTGTAGTGAATAATTAGTTAATAGTGAGAATTGGTCCCCAAACTAAAGTGTGACCGTGTATAAATCTCAATTTTGAAAAATTGACACTTATGACTGGTTTTGTGGTCCATGGTCACAAATGTTGTTTTCACAGTGTAAAATTAAATACAATATTTTACAAACACTTTACTTAAAGCCTTTATGTATAATGCATTATAAAAGTAGTTTTAATGCATTAATTATGCCTTGTAACACTCATTATAATGCACTCTACAATCTCATGAATAATTGTAACCACAGTTAATACATTATAACACACCAATTTGTTACACTATGCATTGTAAATTTGGTTAATTTTTTACGACAAGATATAATGTATTCCAATGCACATTATGAATACTTATAATGCATTATACCCTTTAATAAGACCTTTATGTATAATGCATTATAAAGGGTTAAGTAAAGTGTTACCCAATATTCTTCAAATGGTTATTTATGAACATACATATACTTTAAGGGAACAAGAAAGCAATGTAGATATGGGGGGAAAAAATGAATAAAACTTAACAATCAGTACAGCAATAGTTCTCTTCGCCGAAGTTTATGGCTTGCCAAACTCTGACACTAAGGTATCAAGATTATCTGAGTTTTCCCAACTTGAGAAGCCATTAATATCCAATTTCCAACTTGGAAACTAATATTTACGATAACTCAAATATCACGTGAAGGCAACTTCAAAAGTTCCATCATGCTTCCACTTTTCTTCAACCAGTAGTTGGGTATTATTTCCATTTAGACAGTAGATTTCGTAGAGAAACACCATGAAAGTGGTGGTTTTAATGTTCCATTCTTGTGTCCACAGAGGAAGTGGTGTGGGAGCGGTCATGGCTTTGGGTTGCGTGGGCCGCCTCAGTTCTCCTCTCATGAATCTGCGTAATCACTACGGCTACTTTCTGCATCATGTGGTCTACTCGTCTCTGGCCCTACTGGCGGTTCTCTCCATCCTGCTTCTTCCGGAGAGCAAACGCAAACCCCTTCCACAGACGCTGGCGGATGGAGAACAGTACCGCCGTCCTCCGCTGGTCCGAAGACGAAGGGATAACGTTCCTCTTCTGGCTACGCCCAACCCAGAGACCTAGCCTTCACTCTTCAACTGCAAATACTGAGGGACTGACCTCGGAGTCCTGTCCTAATAATCCTGTATTTGTAGTCATTCCTAACACGTGTCGGTGGAGTCGTGGCACATGGACTCCGTCATGAAGTGTGAAGGGTGAAGGGTACCGAAGCGTGTCCACAGAGTACACAAATCAGTGCACAGTGGCATAAACAAGGGCATACACTTTTAATTAAACACTGTCTGACCCATGTAGCATTCGGTGACTTATTAGTAATATATTAGACCAATATGAGATAAGGGCTCAAAATGACAGAGGTCATTTTGATATATATTTATCCCTTAAGAAAACAGGCTTAAGTTCTCACTCCAGATGGAGGAAGGATGGAATTGGTTCTCTTAGTACTTTAACTCATTGCTGCTAAGAATGGCGCGCCAAGAGGATCGCTGCAGGACTGATCTAGGCATCGGGCGAGAAGCGCTGAGGATTATTTATGTGCACTCTGATTGGACTGAGGCATGATACTAGAAACACTTATTATTGTATGTTACACGTCACTCTTTGTTAAAGGAATATTATAGGAATGCAACTTGAGTTGTATGTGCAGAAGCTGGGACGTGTTGTCAGTTACTCCAGATTTTATGTTGACTCGTCTCTATTGCACAACTAGGTGTTAGCTTTTGTTGCAGATGGATTAGTCAAAAACATAACAGAATTTGTGCTGTAAAAACAATACATCCTTCATATCTCTGCTTTTAAACCCTCTAGTGCATCATCCATTGCAAGTGCTTTACTGTGCACACTTACCCTGTTTTGTACAAACTGAGAGACAATTTTGTGATGTAATTTGACAGCTTAAGTTGCAATAAACCTGTAATATTCCTTTAATGAGGCTTATTGAAATCGCACTGCTCATAGCGTCCCTTATTTCTCTGTAACTTACCTTGAAGATCGAAGCTGAAGAGTACGAGGGAAGGAACGCACAGGTTCATCTGAATGTTGGATTTATTTTGTGTCTGATGTCTTTCTCTCTATTTTGTCTTTGCCTATTGTATTTTCAGTCTGATTATTGAAATAAGGAACATTGGAAACACGAGTTATGTAGCTTTCTCTTGTAAACACCTCTTTGTGTTAGATTCTTTAAAATGCACTTAATAGCTCTGAATTGTTAGTAATAATTTGAATTATTATTATTACTACTACTACTTGAATAATAAAGGATAATAGTAATAAATCTGATGATTGCGCAACACTTACTAAATAATGCTGTAATTATTAATAGATCTTTAACCAAGTCTAATTACAAATAAAATCTGGTAAAATCACAGTGATTAGAAGTGAATATGTTCTTTGAAAGTCTAAAGATGAATGCATTTAGACATTGGTGTTGAATGTTCTGTTGTACCTCTGGTCCATCAGTATTTTGCTGGTTTGTGTATTTTTGGCACTTCAGTTTTTGTAGGTGAGCTCATGAGACGAGGCCAATGATTCACCATAAAAACTCTCTGGACAGCAGCTCCTGATTCTGTAATGGTCAAAAAGGTCAGTCTATGTTTGTCCTGCAGAGCTTCACTATAGCGCCCCCAAATGTTTATACAAGTAATAATCAAAAGCACATCAAATTTTGTCAAAAAAATTTTTTTTTTCCCCATATACAACAAAAAATCTTTAGAGCTATATACACTGGGTTCCCATGGTCATTTCAAACCTGCACATATATTAACAAAATCCTTGTTAGCTGGATTCTTGGCAATGTGATATGAATTGCCAGTGATTTTCTTGTTATGAGCAGAAATCGCCCTCTGTGAGATTTCGCTAAAAATGTTATCTTGGAAAAAGTACTCAAGTCATTGGTTGAAATGTATGGGAACCCTAAATACGAATGTATTTCAGTATAACATTTGACACTATCAAATATAGTCTCTTAGAGACAGCAGAGACTAATTTAGCATCGTAGCTTTATTGAATTACCATTATGACGTCCTCTCTCGTTCTGTAAATCCTGAAGATCAATCGACTAATCGTCCTCATGAGATTCTTGCCTGGAGATCTCAAGTCCATGAGGGTTTGGTTGTAGATGTGATGAAGGTATGCGCAATGTAAACGTTCTCACTTGTTGAACACTTGCACCTTGTTAACGTCTGACATTTGCTGCCTAGTTGTCTTCACTTGGCAGAACATCTAATTATAGTTCCTCTTCGTCATCACACTGGTTGAAACCATACTTGTCTGTTGGCAAACATTGAGTTACAATAATAGTCTTTATACAAACACTTCTTCCCTAATTAGCGATTTCAAATGTTTCTATAATCATCAAAATGACAATAGTAAAAGGTCAACAAGAGAACTAGATCAGAATAAGAATGCCAACCGTGTTTTATTAGTTTAACCTCAAAGATAATTTACACCATGACAGGGGCGCATATGCAGCAGGACTGGGCAGGCAACCAAATGTTTGACCTCACAGAAAGACGATACCTCATATGTCTCGCTTGTCTTGTGATGGTGGACGCATGCACAGGATATCACAGCAAGGCCGTCACTGCTTTAGTTTCACCACTGCAATAAAACAAAGTGGTCCATCACTCTTCCTTTGTTCATATTTGTCTTTCAGTGAAACGTTTCACAGCGTTACATAAATGGAAGCGCTACTGTCTGCGGCCCAACCTGTGATTCTCAATCAATGGGCGTCACTTTCCAGGAATTTCACAGGGTTATCTTTGTACCCAAGGACAAATGAGGAGATGATCCTGTGCCAATGAGGCAAGGAATCATTTCATCTGTCGCTCACTGACCTTCAACCCATCTGAACCCATTGTATGACAGATAGTTGTTCACTGTGACATTTCAAACTTCTGTTGTCCATAGTGCCTGGAAAAATTATTCCATAAATAGCCAAATTTGGATGTGATTTTTACATTCCCCGCTTTTTGCTGCATACATATCAAAACAAGTTATATGAATGAAATCTGAATGTCTTTTTGACATGGGAAATTGTGCTTGTTCATGTTAAGAGAAAATGAAAACGCAAACACCATGGTTGAATCTCAACTGTTACTTTATTAGGATTACTTACCTGTCTGATTATTCTATTAGACTTCTATTAAGCAGTTACAAAGGTCAAAAACAAATGTATATACTTTAAAATTATATGTACATTTATACATATTTATGATGCAACACAAGCTAATAATGCTGTGAGATTCAGATTGCCTGTGGGGGGAAAAAATCGTGCTTAAAAATGATTTTAGCATATTTTGAATACAAACAGGGCTTAATGGTGAAAGCATTGTCTTTGGTGATTTTAATTGTCTCCCTGTAATTATTTTCCATTATGGGATGTTGTTGGCAGTGGTGGAATGACTGGTGTGTATGAAAAACTATGCTTATCCCTCCCTACCTCAGCTGAACCAAACACAATAGCAGTTTGGCATAACAGTGTGCCAACTCCCTTATTTAGATGGATAGTGGCTTTATAAAAGAGAGGAACGACACACTGTTGAGAGGATCCTCAGCTTCGGCCATTCAACTTTCCCTCAAGCCTACAACTTGTGAAAAGGTAACATGCAAATATTTAAGTGTCACCAAGCAAGCTGAAGTCTTTCTTTAATCTATATTTTTTTTAATTATTTTGAATCATAATGACTCTAATAACTTTGTAATTCATGGTGATGGATTTTGAACCATTATCTCTGATCGTATTGTTGTAGGGGAGCGTTTGCGGTAATATTTTCTGCTTTGGCAGCTGTCAGAGGTAATGCACCTCATATTAGTGTTTCAAGGTCGTAATGCATGAGTTTGATGATGAAATTTGCACATTTGGTTTACAGCAGTACAGCTTCGTTATCAAGGGTTAAATGACTGATTGTGGCTTGAAGCATCTATTAAAAACCTATAAATATGTTTGAAAGATTTTTTTTTTTGCCTCGTAACTAAGAAAAAAAAACCTAAACAGTGTTTCCTGTATATTTGTATGTACATTTTTAATAGATTGTATTTTACTATTTCATTAAATATTTTTACTTTTTAAGCTTTCGAAGTTTGTTGGGTTTAGTGAAATATGGGAGAGTCGGGAGACACTGTTTTTTGGTTTTGTTTCTTAAAGGGATCCCTGGGTATTAAGACATGTATAGCTTAATATAACGTAAATGATGTCTCTTACTGAAATATGTAGTAGAAAACCCATCAAAGATTTGTTATTTTAAAAAAATCACATCGTTTTATACATATTTTGGACTATGGGGGGCGCCATTATTCTGATGATGTAAAATGGTTGCACTCGGTGAGCTACTAGCGCTACCTGTTGCTATTTTTACCACAACACAACTCGGAAAATAAAACACTGATATGATGATCACAGATACTGAAAGCGCTTACAGGTGGCGATGGATGTAAGTAAAGGTTTAAACCAAATGCTGTACCATCGATTTTTCCTCACAAGGAGTGTAAACGCCCTGGATATTGAGGGAAATCTGCGCTGAGAAACTCCTCTAGCGGCCGCTCGTTATGATTAGCGTCGGCATGTTTACATCCTAACAGATGGCATCTACCGTTTCTTGTCTCAGCCGTTTGTAAGCTCTTTCAGTAGCTGTGGTCTGCTAAAAGCCTCAAAAGGCATCAGGGCTAAAGTGGAGAGAAAAAAGAAACGGGTCTTTAGGAAGTTTTATTCGTCCACAGGCATCTTCCCATTCTTTTCTCCTCCCATTATCGCTAAGAAAGCAGTGAAGTCTTACATTGCTTCTCTTGTTGCCCTTCGACTGAAAATTACAACCAAAAGCCTCACAATGTGGTGCATCAGTATTTTATTTTCTGAGTTGTGTTGCGGTAAAAAGCCAAAGACCATAGAAATAAGCTCCAGTGGCTCACCGAGTGCAACCATTTGACGTCATCGACGCAGAATGTACTGTGCACATAAAAGAATAGCGCCTCCCATAGTCCACAAACGATGTCGTTTTTTTAAAATAACATACATTTTCATGGGTTTTCTACTACATATTTAAATAAGAGACATCATTTACATTATATTAAGCTATACATGTCTTAATACCCGGGGATCCCTTTAAAAATTTGTTAATTTTATCTCATCTTAAGCATCCAAATAGGCTTCAGTATATAATATCTCATGATAATCTGTGTGCATGCACTTGTGAGCAGGGTGAAAGATGGGGGATGCCCAGATGGCAGAGTTTGGAGCAGCTGCTTCGTACCTCAGGAAGTCGGACAGGGAGCGTCTGGAGGCCCAAACTCGCCCCTTTGACATGAAGAAAGAATGTTTCGTTCCTGATCCTGTTGAGGAGTTTGTGAAAGGAACCATTTTAAGTCGGGACGGTGATAAAGTCACCTGTGACACTGAAAGAGGCAAAGTACGTTAAAGTTGAACTATAGTTTATCACTTCACTAGATGAATTTATCATTCTGGGTAATAACTGTTGGAATGTTTGCTTTTTTACAGACAGTAACTGTGAAGGAGATTGATGTTCACCCTCAGAACCCGCCAAAGTTCGATAAAATTGAGGACATGGCGATGTTCACCTTCCTGCACGAGCCCGCTGTGTTGTATAACCTCAAAGAGCGTTACGCAGCCTGGATGATCTACGTGAGTCTTAAAACACTCACACATTCACTTTATCACACATGAGCAGATCTGAACCTGCTGTCAATCTCTTACAGACCTACTCTGGGCTCTTCTGTGTCACTGTCAACCCCTACAAGTGGCTGCCAGTGTACAACCAGGAAGTCGTCCTTGCTTACAGAGGAAAGAAGAGGAGTGAAGCTCCTCCTCACATCTTCTCCATCTCTGACAACGCCTACCAGTACATGCTGGCAGGTGCGTCTACGTGGCACCAGTGGTTTTCAACTGGTTTTACTTTAGGACCCTGAAATCACATCAACCTGACACCAAAATAAACAAATCCTTATAAGTGAAATTGTGCAAGAAATTCCTATTACATCTTCCATCTGACATTATCGCTTGCAATATTTTTCTACTTTGCATTATTTTGTTTGTGGTTTTTGAGACTGTCACACAACTTGTGTCCATGTTGACATTTGCCTAATTTGACTAGTTTCTATCAAGTGACAGATGAATGTAAAAATAGTTTGATATACACTTCTGAGTTTGGTTAGAACATAACTGTAATGTTGCCCTTTAATGTTGTCCATAAATGCCCTTTTCAGACAGAGAAAACCAGTCTATTCTCATCACGTAAGTCTGCTTCTATCACTTTCTATTTAAGTAAACAAAAAAAGTAGTGTAGTTCTTCATTTGTTATCTTTAAACCTATAGTGGAGAATCCGGTGCTGGAAAGACTGTGAACACCAAGAGAGTCATTCAATATTTTGCCAGCATTGCTGCTAGTCCTACAAAGAAGGAGACCACTGATAAGAAGGTAAACTGAGGGGATCTGAATTTAAAATAAAACTTATTGGCATTTTGTTTAATTTCCATTCATCATACACACATTTCAAATATTGTGTTTTCTAGGGTACTCTGGAGGATCAAATCATTCAGTGTAATCCTGCTCTTGAGGCCTTTGGCAATGCCAAGACCATCAGAAATGACAACTCTTCCAGATTTGTAAGTGAATTAAATAGCGGTGAAAACTGAAGAATGGCTTTTACAAAAAGAATACATTGTGATTTTCTTTTCCTACAGGGCAAGTTTATCCGCATTCACTTTGCTGCAAATGGCAAACTGGCTTCTGCTGATATAGAGACTTGTAAGAAAACTCATGCTTAGTTCCATATTAAAAGCATTATTTAAAAGCATTGTATTAATGATTTTAAAGTAAATGTTCTTCTTGACAGATCTTCTGGAGAAGTCTCGTGTGACTTTCCAGCTCAAGGCTGAGAGAGACTACCACATCTTCTACCAGATCCTGTCTCAGAAGAAACCGGAGCTGTTAGGTGGGCAAAAAATGAGTCGCAGCAAGACCTGTCTATGACATATTACAACATGATGTCTAAGTGCCTTGTGTTCTTTCTCTCAGAGATGCTGCTGATCACAGCAAACCCTTACGATTACGCCTTCATCTCCCAAGGAGAGACGCAAGTGGCCTCTATTGATGATGCCGACGAGCTGATGGCTACTGATGTGCGTTATCCAAAACATCCATAAATGTGTTGTTATTGACCTCTCAAGCTTTAGAACTAAAGTTCATATAACATGCAGTGTTACGCAATGAATTATTAGACACTGTTCATTTGCTGTAGGAAGCGTTTGATGTGTTGGGCTTCACCCAAGAGGAGAAGAACAGCATCTACAAGCTGGTTGGTTCCGTCATGCACTTCGGCAACATGAGGTTCAAGCAGAAGCAACGAGAGGAACAGGCAGAGGCTGATGGGACTGAGGGTCAGTATAAGGAGAAAATGCTGACAGGATGCATACAGTTATCGGTTGATAGTGATTCATTTCCATTAACCATCTTCTATTATTTACGACAGATGCTGATAAGGCAGCTTATCTGATGGGCCTGAACTCTGCTGATCTCATCAAGGCTCTGTGCCACCCAAGAGTTAAAGTAGGAAATGAGTGGGTCACCAGGGGACAGAATGTCCAGCAGGTGGAGACTACTTTGTAATTCACATTACATTTACGTTTATGCATTTAGCAGATGCTTTTATCCAAAGCGACTTACAGTGCATTCAGGCTATACATTTTTTTTATCTACCACTGAGCCACAGGAACACATCAGCTCATCATTAACATTAATGTCTATTGGGCAGGTGTACTATGCCACTGGAGCTCTTTCCAAATCAGTGTATGAGAAGATGTTCTTGTGGATGGTTGTGAGAATCAACCATTCCCTGGACACCAAACAGCCTCGCCAGTACTTCATTGGTGTGCTGGACATTGCTGGGTTTGAGATCTTTGATGTAAGATTACAACAACGGATTACTGTGAACACCTTCAATTCTTTGTTATTTTGTCATTGTGATGATACAATATATCCCACCTGCAGTTCAACACCTTTGAGCAGCTGTGCATCAACTTCACTAATGAGAAGTTGCAGCAGTTCTTCAACCACCACATGTTTGTGTTGGAGCAAGAGGAATACAAGAAGGAGGGTATTGAGTGGGAGTTCATAGACTTTGGCATGGACTTGCAGGCTTGTATTGATCTCATTGAAAAGGTGAGTGTACAAAGCCTTTTCTCTGAACAACTCATCTTTATGCTTTATTTCAGTGGTTCCCAACCCAGGGGTTGCTAAAGATTTACAAGGGGTCGCCAAGCTCACTCTAGTTTGAGGGTTACAAATAGGGATGAAGCTGTTACAGTTTGAAAATAAACCAAGATGAAATTCCTGATGGTTAGTGTTGCTGTTTTGAATTATCATTAAAACCATATTTGATTACTGGGATTTGAACATCTCGCGTAAATACTGTCTATTAAGTAAGGAATAATTGATGACGGGCCGTTGAATTATTAGAAAATAATGCACACCCGAGGTGGTGATGCAGGCATGACGCAAAGCGGAGTCAATTATTCCGCTTATACTACGGCAGTGGTCTCCAACGTGGTGCCCATGGCATTGTGTAGTGTAGTATAAACAAAGTTAGTAACAGTCTCACACAGGCGCAGAATTCAGTGTAGGTTTCGTTTTGTGTGAAAATATGGCAGAAGGCAGTGAAATGTTTTACAGAGGTTGTATTGTATCTCTGATGGGAACTGACTTGAGAAAAGTTTCTATTGCATTTTCTTTTCATCTTCCCTCCGTATACTACCAAATAAAGCAGTGTTTGTAAGCGCAGTGCTGCTGTTTACAGTGGTTACCGGGAATCAGCTCTATTTCAGCTGTTCCACAAGCGCCATCTGCTGTCAGACAGTGGATTTACATTTTCATTCGGCCCGTCTGCCGTTTTTGTTCAAATCAATGCAAAAATCAGGCCAAATTTTTATGCACAGTTGTACATTTTAACTGGTTGATTGAAAATAAAGTTACAATGTGCATTCTATAAATCTAAACAGTTCAGATAGGGTATCTAAAATTATTAACAGAGCAGATAAAATACCTATAATCATTTATCATTTTGATTTGTATCTCTTTTCTTAAAAATGGTTTCAAGTCTGAAATGTGGGGTTTATCATTTTAAAACTTTTTTTGTCAAAATTTTATTTTAATATGTAATACATGTTAGTAGATAACATGTTATGTTGTAGTCATCCAACCAAGATTTTGTTCATTTAAAATATGGCTATCCATCGTTAATGTCATTATTTTAATGTTTCTGCTGTTGTTGAATTTATTATTATTATTATTATTATTTATTTTTTTTAAATGGGGGGTCATTCAAATTTTTGAAAATTTAGGAGTCCCCTGGAAAAAAGGTTGGGAACCATTGCTTTATTTAATATCCATTTTTGCTTTAAGTTACATAAGAATTGTTTTAATATATAAACCTGCCTTCTCTATAGCCTATGGGTATCATGTCCATCCTTGAAGAGGAGTGCATGTTCCCCAAAGCCAGTGATTCAACATTCAAAGCTAAGCTTTATGACAACCATTTGGGGAAATCAAACAACTTCCAGAAGCCCAGGATTGTCAAGGGTAAACCAGAGGCCCATTTCGCCCTGGTTCACTATGCTGGCACTGTGGACTACAACATCAATAACTGGCTGGTGAAGAACAAGGACCCTCTTAATGAGACTGTTGTTGGCCTCTATCAGAAGTCCACCATGAAACTGTTGGCTCACCTGTTTGCTAATTACGCTGGTGCTGACTCAGGTGTGTTTTGTTGATTTTAAAGAGCCAATAAGGATTTCATTCAAGGTTCATTTTAAGAAAACAAACAAACATTTGTTTCTTGCATCAGCCACGACTGAAGGAGGTGACAAAAAAAAAGAGAAGAAGAAAAAGGGCTCTTCTTTCCAGACAGTGTCTGCTCTTCACAGGGTAACAAATAGAGTGTTTTACACACCAAAATGATTAACTTAATATAGTATGATTTGGTTTCTTAATCTCTTTAAAGAGCATGATGACCTAAAATATATATGGGATGAGTGATGGATAATATGTCAACAGGAGAACCTGAACAAGCTGATGACCAACTTGAGGTCAACTCACCCTCACTTTGTGCGCTGCATCATCCCCAATGAGACTAAGACTCCAGGGGCGATGGAGAATCCTCTGGTCATGCACCAGCTGCGCTGTAACGGTGTGCTGGAGGGCATCAGAATCTGCAGAAAGGGATTCCCCAACAGGATCCTGTATGGAGATTTCAAGCAGAGGTGCTTATGAATACAAAACATTTAGGTCACTTAGATCAAAAAGAGGCATAAATTAAGTAACAAGAATTGTCATTTTCAAATATTTAATATTCAGTGATTCCTGAATATTAGTGATTTCTGATTTAATTTACTGTATTTTTATATTTTTATATGCAATAACAGATATCGTATCCTGAACCCAGCTGCCATCCCAGACGGTCAATTCATAGACAGCAGGAAAGGAGCTGAAAAGTTATTGGGATCTTTGGATATTGACCATAACCAGTACAAGTTTGGACATACTAAGGTATTTATGATTAGCAGTAATTGCTTTCTAGATTTTGTGTAGTTCTGTGTGTAGTTTTTCAGTTTTGAAATATGTTCTATCCAGGGACGGATTACTGATTTGGGGGACCCAGGCAAAATATAGGAATGGGGCCTTTTCAGGGTCAGAAATGAACTTTTCCATTAAGGGGTAATATTTACTCCCTAGAATTGATTTCCAGGGGCTTTTTTTCCATTCATGAGGGCCATTTTAATAATCACCTTTTTATTATAATCCCATACTATGTTGTCTTTAATGTCAAATACTCAAATTTATCCAATTACTTTAAGCAATATTTTAAACCTTGTCAATAACAATAGCTGTTTCAAATTGTAGCCTATTTAAATTATACATGTAAAAAAAAAGGAGCTCATGGGGCTGCAATATTATGACAAATCATTACTGTAGATTATTTTTCTTTATATTGTAATGATGATTATTAATATCAATTTAGAAAACAATATAAAAATGTTTGTTTTGTGTCTGCGTTTTGGGCATGTCACACTCATTACACGTTATGTAAAAACTCCCGTTATAATCATTGAATTTACTAAATTAATCTTTTAGCTATTTACATATCTCATATCTGCACTGTGTTGTTTATGATGAGGGCTGTTATGAGCTCGGGCGTATCCAGCGCTGACTAACATAAGCGCCTCTGATTTTTGCTACAAGCTTTGATTAAATTTCAACCCAGGACCCTATATATTTGCACACATTTACCTGAATCAACCTTGATTTCCTTTCTCTGTTGTGACGCTTGCTGCTGCAAAACAGTACCCAATAGTTGTATCCAGTATTTCAAGATGTTTAATGTACGTCATAATTTTTACCCCACTTAGTGCAGTTACAATATTCATGTTTAAACAGATTACAACAGTATTAGAGCAGGTTGGACACTAGGCGGTGCTTTGGGGGTAATTTTCACTGCATTATTGCCTACACTCTTCAAAGGTTGTCTAATTCTAAACTTTAAAATACATTTCATTTTAGTTATTTTAAGCACAAATTTAAATTAATCTGAAAAAAAAAAAAAATGACAAGAAAATTATACATTTACACATCTAAGAATTATATCAACCAAAAATGATGAACATATGTACAGCGCAATTCAGTGGTGTGTCAGAGTTGATTGTCTGTGTGGAAGTAACTCTACTCTAGTTCTTCTACTTGAGTTCTTGTCATAAACGAGAAAAAGGCTGGAATACACTACACGATTTTTAAAATCTGAACTAAAAATCTCAAACATCATACACTACACGATTTTCTATGGAATTCCAACTCAAATCTGCAGAATGCCTCTGACTTTCGGCAACTAACGTCAACTTTTCCAGACTGTAAATCGTAAATTGGGGCAAAAATTGTGTAGTGTATTTCAGACTTAAGCGCCATTTAAGACAATAAACATATAATATGAACTGTTGCTTAATATTTAATTACAGCTTCAGATGCATGATATTTTCATTTGCTATAAGGATACACAAGAAGCACGTTCAACGCGGACACGCAGACAGTCGTGGTAACGAACACCACAGCATCTGTTTACGTTTCATGCACATCTCTTATATGAAAAGCATTTTAGGGTGTTAGCATTTTAAGCCTACCTTTACCTAACGGGTAAGTCTGCCTCTGCTCCTATCCTGGTTTAACATGCCGAGACAACTACTGTATAAATAAGCTACTAAAATGCTGACATCCCTGAAAAGTGTACCATGGGTCTAGGGCACTTTCAGCATTGCTGTTTGTTTGTACACAGATGACTTTGACAGAATGCCTTTTCTATAATAGTAATCATAGGTTACTGAAATGACATCTTTATATTTTAAGGTGTTCTTCAAGGCTGGTCTGCTGGGTACCCTTGAAGAAATGAGAGATGATCGTCTTGCTCTCATCATCACCAATCTTCAAGCTAGATCACGTGGACTTCTCTCAAGAATTGAGTTCCAGAAGCTAGTTGAACGAAGGTAACTTGGTGGTCATCTAAATCTTTCAATGCTCAATAAAAAAACTCAAATGGAACAGAAACTGTTTTATTTGGCAGAGATGCCTTGCTTGTTATCCAGTGGAACGTGCGTGCCTTCATGGGTGTCAAGAATTGGCCCTGGATGAAGCTCTACTTCAAGATCAAACCACTGCTGAGATCTGCTGAAGCGGAGAAAGAGATGGCCAACATGAAGGAAGAATTCCTGAAGTTGAAGGAGGCTTACGCCAAATCTGAAGCCCGTAGAAAAGAGCTTGAAGAAAAGATGGTTTCTCTTCTCCAAGAGAAGAATGACCTGCAACTCCAAGTCCAAGCTGTGAGTTTATGATTTCATGATTCAATGAATAAAATGTATAGTTGCAAAGACATTCATATGAATACAAATAATTTTCTGTATCTGTAATCAGGAGCAAGATAATCTTTGCGATGCTGAGGAGAGATGTGAGGGTCTGATCAAGAGCAAGATCCAGCTTGAGGCTAAAACCAAAGAGCTGACTGAGAGACTGGAGGATGAAGAAGAAATGAATGCTGAGCTGACTGCAAAGAAACGAAAGC
>JAFVLL020021327.1:0-12532 GCA_021397915.2 Tor tambroides
TTTGTCGTGTATTGACGTTGTAACCTGCTGTCGGTGAGTTTAGTCTGTTCATGCCATGCTAAGTCTGTCTCATGCCACGTCAAGCCTGTTTATGTCAAGCCTGTTCCATGTTCAAGTTAAGTCTGTTCTAGTCAAGTCTTCGTTTGGATTATGTTTGGATGTTTGAAAACCACCTTGTAAATAAACTGCACTTGGGTTCATACTACACTCGCCTTCAGTGGACTCTTCGTTACAAGTAGAATCCTATTGTGTCAGATGCTGTCAAGGCCTAGATGTTTGGGATGAACTGATGGAGCTACAACTGCATCTAACACCACAATTAGAAATTAAATAAGAGTTGATTATGTGAATTACTGACTGAGCAATGTTATTTGATTTTAGAGTTCTATGGTTTAAGCTGTTTAACTGTTCAGTATTTCAGTAATTTAAAACTGTTAAATGTTTTAGAAATGAACTGTTCCTAATTTAAACTCTTAAAGGGATACTTCACCACCCAAATATGGAAATTCTGTCATTAATTACTGACCCTCATGTCGTTCCAAACCTGTAGGACCTTCGTTAATCTTCGGAACACAAATTAAGATATTTTTGATGAAATCCGAGAGCTTTCGGACCCTCCATAGACATCAGCGCAACTGAAACATTCAAGGCACAGAAAGGTAGTAAGGACATCGTTAAAATAGTCAATGTGACATCAATGGTTCAACCTAAATTTTATGAAGCTACGAGAATACGAGCAAACAAAAAGTATTTGTCACAGTCAGTCACAAAATATCGTCAGTCAGAAGAATTCTCTGTTTGTGGGATAATTGTGTTAAATAACTTGGAATTGTCAATTCTGGTAAAAATTGTTAACAATAATTATCTTGAGTGATCTCCTAATGCATTAGAAGACCAAAAGATCATGCAGAGCAGGATAAAACATTTGAGAGTGTTGATTGCATGAGAAAAAATATGGCTTGTATGATACTAATGCTTTGTACTCTTATGCAACTAAATCATCAGGGCATTTATCATTTTCAGAGTTCATTATTCTCTGAGAGGGTGCACAAAGTGGACAGCGTAATAGAGTATAATCTCTCATTTCCTCTCAGCCCTGATATAATTGCTCATTTGGATAAAAGTACAGCCAAATACTCGACCAAACACTCTGGCCCACCACATTTTTGAATACTCTGAGTATATCTTAAATCTAACTTTGCATGCAAATACACGTCTCACTCTTAATATTGAATTGCCCGATCCATATGTCAGTTTGAAACAAAGCAGCATGGCATGAAGTTTTTAGAGGCTCATCAAGCCATCTGATATGTATTAAATAAGATGCACATCTCAGAAAATGCCAGAGGGGCTTGCTTTATTGAACCTTTACTTCCATCCAAAGCAATTTACCTGACTGCTCCACTGGTGCTACAGCAGATAATGGCACAGCAAAAGCTATCATTATTTTTTTCAAAGTTGTTTTGTTGTACTCTTCATCCAAATCCCTGTAAAAGGCACTTTTCTCTCGTTTCTGCTTCAATTACTTAAGAAATGAATGAAAGCACTGTACACAGAGCATTGTTGGTGTTCTTTGGTGTAGGCCAGGGGTGCCCAACCCTGTTCCTGGCAATCGACTGTCCTGCAAAGTTTAGCTCCAACTCTAATCAAACACACCTGAAGCAACTAATTAAGGTCTTCAGGATTACGTGAAAATTAAAGGCAGGTGTGTTTGATTAGAGTTGGACAGTCGATCACCAGGAACAGGGTTGGGCACCCCTGGTGTAGGCACATTTCAGCTGAAGGGATCTCAATGGAACAATGAAAAAAATCCTGTCGGATTGCCAAAAATAAGTAGTTAGAGATTTACAGCATTTATCCACAGAGCCAGTAATCGAGAATCAGTAGTACACTTCCAAGCTCTGCCATATAGGTGGTAAGCTTGATGTGAATTTAGTTCACCAGTGTGACACACTACAGTGTTATAGTATTACTGTAATGAGGGACCATATCCTGCTACACAGCAACTGGAAACAAATAGTGACATTTGCAACTCTCCACAGCTTTCTATATGAAACCACCTTCAATTTTTCAAACAAATTGCTGGGTAACGCAACACAAAAAGATTCAATTCAGTAGCATTATTTAATGTATTAGTTATCTAACAGAAAACAATGGCATTTATTAATCTAGGTTCATGTTAATTTTTGAAAATATTATTATTCATCATTAATTAATGTTCATTTATAATGCATTAACTAACATTTATTTATACTTTTAACTTAAAGTAAAAAAATGCGTATGCGTATATGATAAGCTAATAGAATCTGTATTGTTGATTGTGAGCTCATGATATCTACTGTATATCTACCCAATGCATTGAGTTTAATAAATTGAAAAGGGTGTTTATCTTAAGTAAAAAATATGACTGAGTTAAAAAAAATAGTAGTTTTAGATTTTAGTTTAACTATTGGTTTCCATTGACTTTCATTTTATTTTCATACAATAGAATTCAACAGGAACCAAAACTTTGGTTAACAGTTCTTTCAAAGTATCTTTCATTCTTCAAAATGTCATGCACAAAAATATATGTAATATACAGTATGTATTTCCAAAAGTCTACCTACCAGTCTACTGAATCGCACTGAATGAGAAAGCAGTATGAATCAGAATGAAGAAGCCTTTCGCTAGGGATCAAACCCTTTTTGATTGTTGGAAAGTCAAACATGAATTTGCTTTGACATGTATGATCTGAACACAGCAGTGAGGAAAGAACATTTAAAAGCTACAGTGAAAGAAATCACATGAATCAAAGTAAAATGCTTTTGCTTCTGGCAAACTAGATGAAGCCAGCTTTGGTCTTTATACATTTCACAATCCCTTTGTCAAATGCAGAATTCTTTTGTTTTCCTTGTAGGATAACCTCAACAAGTCTGTAATAGGATGGTAAGACAGCTATTCAATGGCCTTCAGGATGTCTGGGCAAAATCTAAAAAGCAGCATGACCTGAGAACTATATCAAAGAATTTCAGAGTAAATCTAAAGAAATGCTGAACAGCCCTCGAGGAGATGAAATACCTTGGCCAGATGGCTTGAAATCTGCTCCGAGCAAAATCGAGGCAATCAGAAAATATTCACCCTAGTGAGCAAAAAGATGTGGTGAGATTTCTTGGGATGGCCCTCACAAAGTTCATTCCAAACTTGTCACAACCAATTTTAGAAGTAATTCAACAGTTCTAAAGAACTGATTGTCTAAAATGACTTGAACTTCCCAAAATAATTTTTCCTGTTAAGATGTAGGTTGATACAACACCTTAAAGGCAGGCTGAGGAGTAGCTTCACAAACGGTTTCTCTTCTGAAAGTACACTTTAATGACTGTAATGGCTGAAGGCAGTAATGAAAGGTTTGAGGACTGTCTGAAGAAGGGGTTTCAGACTCAGATTATCTGAGGGCATGAGCCAGGAGTTGTTTTCCATCGGGCCTATGTGGAATATTGACACCCTAGATTTTATTCTTTGAGAACTGCAATGGATGAGCATGCAGGCTTGTTTGTCAATGTCACTGGTTGTCGTGCTTCAGTTGTGCATTTACAAATTTGTGTTTTAGATACATGACTGTGGAATGTATATTGTTAAATGATCCCTATAAGAGAACAAGTTTCTGTAGATTTTAATTAGGCTGGATTTGTGAATAACCCTTAAGCATCCTTAAGGGAAATGTGGCCCATTTTCCAGGGGCAGTTTTCATTTTAGGTGTCTCTAGGTTGAGCTTTCCTTGAAAATATCTGTCTTTTTTACTGCACATTCAAAACATCTCACAAAGAATAATATGTAATGTGCCAGATATGTCATATGCTTGTTTAAAAACATTTTATCATTGTATACACAGTGTTTAACTGTGATTTAGATTTTTTTCTGAAAGTAGTAAGGAGAGAATAGTATATTAACACAGTTTGGTGGTATATAATGTAGTGTGCTTGATTTAATGTTTTGTGAGCATATAGTATAGCTCAAGTTTTGGTTATGTTACTGATCGCTTGCAACTTGCAAGGTCAGATCTTTTTCAACTTATTAGAAAATGGTTCAAGGTTATACATGTAACAGTATTCTATGGCTGTGTCCGAAAGCTCTAAAATGCTGCAGCAATTCCAAGGCGGGAAGGCATCAAGGCACATCCAAATTCTGCTTCACTTCCTGTCTCCGGAGGTACCTTCTTCCGATCGAATTTTGAAGGCAGCATAGATGTTTCCTTCGCTGCCTTTGATATCCCACAAACCTGTGTGTTCCATTCCGTGAGGGTTGAGCTAAAAAAAATAAAGATGGCGTCTGAAAGTTGTGTTTGGTGGTCAGTTTGTGTGTAAATGTATACTTCTGACTAACTTGACTAACTTGGCTAACTAACCATTGTGGTGCATCAATAGCCAAAATCAGCTTCATGAGGTGCCTTCATGCAAAAACACTGCCTGCAAAGTCATTGCTTGATAAGGCAGCAAGTCAGCTGCCTAGGTTTTCAGATGCAGCCTAGATGTTTATGTCTAAAGTCACTGAGAGTACTTGAGCGTGTTTATATAATTCCACCACTGAAACAGCACACTCTTGTAGGATGGAAGATAGTTGAGTTACTGGAAGTGCATCTATTTGTGTTCTGTGCTATCTGATGACTTTCCAGAACATATTCAGCGCTCCGCACTTTCAGTTGAGACAGCAGCTTGCTCGTGGGCCTAAGTGATGGAGGAGGCATTTAAACCAAAGAAGCAGCAGATAAAGGGAAGGGAATGGAAGAAGAGAGCCTTGTACCTGCAAACAAATAAACATACCGAGAGGGTAAAACTAGAAAACACATTTTCAGTCAAAAGAAGCTATGACAGAAGAGAAGAACTAGGAGTTGAGTGGTGTTATAGTAGAGTTTGGTTGTTAGTTGCTCAGAGTGGCCAAGCAGTATGTCTCCGCTTCTCTCTCCTCTTTCTCCACCCACTGGTTATCTAAGGCCACATTTAAATGTGGACAAGCATTGTTTATCCCTCTAACATCCCTTTGAAGCTGCTAGAGCCCAAATGCAAGCAATCGCCAGCACTCTTAAAGTAAATCTTATTCCTCGGATAAGAAAGAGCAGCAAATTCAGTGGTGGCAGCTTGAACCAAGACAGGAAATTCACAGAGTTAATGTTGCTAGTCATATTACCGTGGAATATTGAAATGCCCTTACTAGGAACTAACGACTTCTTTCATACATAAGAAAGTTAACCTCAAAGAGGAACAGAATGTTGCTGAATAGTAATTATTGTCATTGTATTTTGTTAAACAGATCCAAAGACATGTTAAACCCTACATTTAAAAGATTGTCTTAGTTTAAATATGGTCATTGCAACTTATTTTGGCAAAGAACCGCCCACTTAGAGAGAAATAGTGCATCTCACCAACATTTAAAGTCATAAAGAACAGTTCATTTAGATGCCGTAACTACACCATTTGGTTTCCGCATTGACATCCATTTAAAAGTGGCTTTTTTGGGGGGTCTGTTATATTTTTTTATATTTTTAAAAAAGAATTCTATTATGCTAAGGCTGCATTTATCTAATCAAAACCAGTAATATTGTGAAATACTATTTAAAAAAATGTTGTATTTAATTCCTGTGATGTTAAAGCTGAATTTTCAACATCATTACTTCAGTTTTTGGTGTCACATAATCCTTCAGAAATCATTCTAATGTTCTTATTATACTTAATATACATATTGTTATTATTATGTTGAAAACAGCTATGCTGCTTAATATTTAATATTTTTTTTAAAAGAATGTGAACGCTTTCACTGCAACTTTTGATCAGTTTAATGCATCCTTGCTGAATAAAAGCATTAATGATAAAAGCATTAAAAAAAAAGTTACTGACCCCAAACTTTTGAATGGTATATATTGATAATATTTCATTATATTAATGTCAATGTTTTACCAGCGACAGATTGTTTTTAAAAAGGAGCATGTCATGATATATTTTGTTAGTCACATGTTTATGTTTTCTGACCTTAGTTCCCATGAACAAAGATGGCATACTTCAAATTTCATATTTGAGGGGTCCTGCGCCTGGGGGTAGGGCTTCCTCAAAATGGCAGTTCCATATTGTATTTTTAATGAACATAAATGGATTAGTATTATTCTGACAACCGATCTAAAATCAAGGCTTAAGAATCATCCATTTTTAAATCTCCCCCAGGCAACCCAGACATCTTTGACTCACTAAAGCCTATAGCAAAAGTATGAAATAAAAATGAAGAACAGAGTAAGAAGCAAAAGGCCATAAGCCAAGTTAATATTTTTGGCAATCATTCAGGTCAGGTTGACTCTCAACCACCTACACAACCTGGCTAGAGACAGGGCAGAGATGAGTGGACACAGCCATGTATAACATTGTCTTAATTATTTCGATCTGGAACAAGCTCGTATTCAGACGTAGCTCATTAATGTGCGACAGCACCGCGACATGGACCCACCAGGCACGGTGAGGAGGTAATTAGAGGCATGACGAATCCTCATGGATTTCTGTTATGAGCCTAATTAGCGTTCGGGGCACCAGTCTGACTGACCACACGCCACCACTCCAGCTGCCCCTGTGTAGACGGACACACAGTTATCTAGCGAGGGCCAGACTCTTAACCCCACAGTAACAATCTGTGGAGAATACTGAGAGATGCGATCATGCATGCAAGCCGAGAACTAACACGCACAAGTCAACTTCTGTTTGTTTTGATATATTGCTGGCACAAACTGTGCTCAAATGCTGAATTAAAACTTACTTCTGAAGTCTGTTTTTTTATGCCAGAACCCATTACTTTTATCAAACGAGGCACTGATTGCTAAGATGAGGAGGAGCTCTCGGCTTTTGAACACAGTGCAGACTTGTAGGAGGTTACACCCCTGCAGACATGTCAGTGCAACCTGTGTTTTTCTCTCAGTCGCAAAAAGGATTTGGAGAATGTGAGGAAAAAGTCCATTTCAATACTCAGCGTGAATAATTACAAAGTACTTTCATCATGAGAAGCCCAGACATACGTGAATAAATGAGGCTGGAATATTAATTATGAAATAGTTTGAATGCATGCCGAGAGTAATCTACAGGGCCAGGCTGAGCGTGCCAAACCGCTCAAATCTAATGAACATATGATAATGGTAATTAAGTAATATCAGCATTATTGTGAGATGAAATCAACAAATATTTATGAACAGCATTGGGATGAAAATAATAACAATTTCTTTGGTCCTTATACAGCTGTGAAATTTGACAACACAGTCAGGGTCTTCCTTTCTGTATTTATTTATTTATTTTTATTTTTTATTTATTCATGTAGAACATCTATGAGCATAATTGCTATACTTAAGAGCAAATTTACATGAAGAGGAAACCAAACACTCTTTGTGTTCCCTTCTTCTTTTAAGAACAAACCTTTAACAACTACTTAAGTGCTTATATAAGAAGGAAATTATAAAAAAGAAAGGAACGGTTAAAATGTAAAATCCTGCATCATTTGTTCACCCTCATGTTCTTCCAAAGGAATTTTCCTTCTCCATGCAATTCCAGTGAACAAGCACTGAGACACCAAAACACCATAACATAGAGAAGAGTGATTGTTCCAGATTTATTCATTTGTGTTCCACATGTTTAGAATGACATGAGGGTGGGTTACAAAAATGACAGATTTTTTTCAGATCTGCTTTTAATCTATAAATCTGTTTTCACTCTCTATCTAACATGACACACCGAGAATAGATTAATGGTCCCTACAGCAAAGATGGTTTACCCTTACAGCACAGTGTACAATGAAAGCATTAGTTCTGCTGTCCAGATCTGTTTTCATTACATTTAATCTGTGAAAGAGACATAAACAAAAATACAAATGGATTTTAATTAAGGAAGGCTCATTGATCTTATCCTCTCATATTGTATTCTCACAGTTGCTCAGTGATTTTATTGCACACATCTGCGGTAGATCTCTTATGGACCTCTTCAAAACAGAATCAACATTTTGAGAGCTTAGAACATTCCCTGTGGTGAAAAGACTTTGTGTCATCTGTGGTATGAACAATCACAGCCAAAAAGTGCTTATATTTTGGCTCCCTCTGTCTTTGTCATGTGTGGTCTCCTCTTGCTTGGAAAGATCCCCCCCCCCCCCCCCCACCCCAAAGCTCAATTGGAAAACATGTATTGCCCAGGTCTTTGTCAACTATGTTGTATCATCATACTTAAGTAACAGTAAAACTATGTGGTAACACTTTAGCAGGGAATAATTCTCACTATGCATATTAGCATGCCTATTAACATATTGGCTGTTTATTAGTACTTATAAAGCACATATTCTGCATGACCATATTCTGCATCCCTAATCCTACCCAATACCTAAACTTAACATATATCTTACTAACTATTAATAAGCAGCAAATTAGGAGTTTATTGAGGCAAAAGCAATAGTTAATGGTTTGTTAATGGTGAGAACTGGACCTTAAAATAAAGTGTGACCAAATATGTTTATGGGAATTTCCTCAAGTGAAGTAACTCATTAAAAATACTTAAAGTATAAAGTAACTGATATTAAAACTGCCTAAGTATCAAAAGTACAAGTATAACTAAAATAATGCAATAATTTTATCAATGGCAACCTATAGCTGAGTGGTGGGCTGTTGGAGTCTTTAAAAATTAAAATAAACATGGTACTTTGTTGTATGTGACATGTAGCCCAAAGTATAAAGGGTGTTAGTGAGTCTATTTTTGGAAACAGTAATACAATGTTGGTCATGATCTAGAGCGCCCCCTGCTTCCCACCCATCCACCTTACAAGAGTAGCCCTACTTCCAGCTTCATGTCTCCTGGAGATACAATACAATATGATTATTTACCAGCTGGATGCATGGTCTGAGAGACCCAAGTAATGTTACACATTGTTTGGTGTGCTTCTCGAGATCTAGATTCAGATTTGCAAAATGAATCATTTTTAACTCTTTATGAACATGTTTGATAGATTCAAAGGAGCCAAATTTATCAAAAGATTCATTAGCGATTGGGATGTTGCTAGGACCGATCAGCATATCTTTTCTTCCTGCTATTTTTTGCACTTTGTATTTCTGGAGAAATGTGTCAGAGTAAAAGTATCAATTGAGTGAAAAAGTCAACAAACATATTTACATAATTTGTAAAGTAAATAGTTAACATACTATTATAGTATGCCTATTTGTTAATATTTTAATTAGCTCTTAGTTTTTATGTTTTCATTTTAGTTTTAAGTTTTAGTAATTTTTATGCGCTTTTGTCATTTATAAATATTTACACATAGCTTTATTTATATTTCCGTTTGAGTAATTTTGCTTTAATTTATTGCTTTAACTTAAACCTATTTATTTTTATTCTGTTTATTTTTCTAATTCTTATTTCAGTTTTTTAAGTTAAAGTTATTCATCTAATATTTATATTTTCTTTTTCTCAGCTTTATTTGAATTACTGAACACAAAATTTTAATAGTTAACAATAACTGGTTACAATACACTGCAACACACAATTCGCCCCTGCCTGTTTGTGTGGCAGTTTTGATTGACGGCAATGATCATTTCTTAATTAGCTTGTTTGTTTGTAGGTTATAAAAGCCACCTCTCTTGTTTTCTCTCTAGAGGAATTGTGGCCTTTCTCTTTCATTCTCACTTCCATATTTTGCCCCATAAAAAGTGTTATTTATCCCCTAGACAGCTATATTTTCTTCATTACAGTTTGGCTGAGTGAAAGAATTTGAATTAACTTTAAAAATGTATTATATCTGCATTTTTGTCCCTGACTGCTTTTTATGTGCTCGGGAATGAGCTTTTCATAATGGATAGGGTTATGGAAAATAAAACAATGATGTGGTGTTGTTTTTTTCCGCCCGGGAGCATTGTTTTTATAATATTTTATTCTGTTTGGATGAGGTCCTCGTTTAGCACAAGACCATACTAAAACCTGTTTTTCAGAGCTCTCTGCCACTAAATCGCTTTTTAATTAAAGTAGATTTATAATCAGGACCTTCTATTTGCTATGGGTAATTAAAGCCCATGGCAGGAGCTGTAATTATCAGTCTTTAATCATTGCTTCGAAATTGAATAGTGTTCTGCACAAAGTTCATAATCTGATGTCTGTATCAAAATACTGAACTGAATGAGGGATAATATCCCCTATATTCATGTTCATGCACAGGTCTAGTGCCTGCAAGAGTAAATGTCACTCACAATGTAAGCAGGAGACTAACTCAATTAAGAAAGAGAAGAGGCGCCCTCTAGCTGTCAAGCCTTTTCATTTTCTGAGCGACACTTTTACTCAGAGAGCAGCATGCTCAAAGGTTTGAAGGATCTGCATTTTAACTTGCATCTATCTATCTATCTATCTATCTATCTATCTATCTATCTATCTATCTATCTATCTAACCTTTCGCTACTATGTCACTATGATTTCCAAAGGTTACTTATGAACAAGTAACCTTATAAAATTGATGTCATATACTAGTGGAAAGCTAAAATTGATTTCAGCAAAACTATGAATACAAATATGTATCCTACTATACTCTTTAATAGAACAGTGACAGGCAGGGTGGCATGACTTAAATGTATGTCATGTTATTAAACTATTAAACTATCTGAGCTATTAGGCCTAAAATCTGTTTGATACTGTAAATTGAACTGATCTACACACAGTTGTTGGCCACAACTGGGGCCATTATGAGAAATGTAACCTTTTACGGGATTGCGGTTGTTTATGAATTCGTACGATTTGATTTGTATGAAAACAAACCTTTAAGTAAACACTGAGTTTCACCCCTAAACCTAAACGACAGTGGGAAGTATGTAGTATGAAAACGTATGAATTAGAATGTATGAATTCATACAAATTAGCCACCAATTTGCAGAAACGTAAAATAGGCCTAGTCCCAAATTGCCATGAAAGTGTGTTGGACAAAACATCATTCTGTGTAATACACAAGAATAAAATAATACATTAACTAAATTAAATTAAATCTATCCATTGTAAAACACTGATAACAAAAGTAACAAGAAACTAACTTTTAAAATACATACAAATGTGATTGTTCACACAGGGATTTCTGCCCATTTTCTCATAAATTATATGGTGAGTCATACTGCAAGACTGTCAACAGTTCTAGGAATTGTACCATAAGGGAAATCTGTTAATGCACTTGAAATATGAATTATGAACTTTGTTGACTACAATGGGATATTTGAGGCACATCTAAAATGTAGCCTACTTGGAGGTTCTTCAGAGGGTTCAGTCAGTGCAGTGATCCGAGAAACCACAAATGATGCTTCACTGCATTTTACAATCTGTTAACTGTCTTTTATAATATATGCAGTTTTAAGGTAGGCCTAGTAATTTTAAGATCTATGTTCTCCTTCAAAATGATTAAAAAATAATATTACTAAGGAACTAGGGCATTACGAAGATTGCACAAGAAGAATGTGAAAGTGTTACTGAAACCTGTTTTTAAAAGTAGACTCTTAGCAACAGATAAGTGTCTCCTGAAATCTGTGGATAGACAGCAGAATATCGAGAGAAGAGACCGGAGTACTTCTGAAGCTATGTGTGTGCGTGCATGCGTGTGCGCGCACGCATAACATCATATTTTGCGCCCGGTGCATCACTCGCAGGTTGGATTCGGTGCATCGCGGAAACTGAAGTGCCCTCGTGATGCCGCGTGTGTGGTGTGTAGATCGGCGGGGCGCAACCGCCGCACAGGTACAAGCGCACCGCAAGCGCGCAAGTTTTATCCAAACCCAAGATGCCAAGAAAGACGGCGTTATCTCCAGCTGCTTCCCACGCCGCGTGGTGGACACTTGAAGAAGGGTGAAGCGTGAACTTTGAAGCTAAAGCTGGGAGTATTTGACGCTACCCACTGAACATGACTTTCATCTGCACTCTAGGATTTAAAAGTTCGCAAAAATGAAGTTTGGCAAAAGCGTCTGTATCATAAACGTGGGTGGCACCAAGTATGCTTTTCCAAAGGACGTAATCAAGGATTTCCCTTTGAGGAGAGTGAGTCGTCTCCACAGTTGCGCCTCGGAGAGAGAAGTGCTGGAAGTGTGCGATGATTACGATAGAGAGAGGAACGAGTTCTTCTTTGACAGACATTCAGAAGCGTTCGGTTTTATTATGCTGTACGTGAAGTACGGCAAACTGCGCTTCGTCCCGCATATGTGCGAGCTGTCGTTTTACAACGAGATGATCTACTGGGGTTTGGAAAGCTCTCATCTGGAGTTCTGCTGCCAGCGGAGACTGGACGACCGCATGTCAGACACGTACACTCACTTCACCGAAGAGCACCAGAGAACGGCCGATGAATGCGTGACGGATGCATCGTCAAACGGGAAGAGGGACTCAAAGTGGCTGGAGCGAATGCGCAGGACTTTCGAAGAGCCCACCTCCTCCCTGGCCGCGCAAATTTTGGCGTCCGTGTCGGTGATTTTTGTCATTGTGTCCATGGTAATACTTTGCGCGAGCACTCTTCCTGACTGGAAAACTGCCGAGAGCAACAT
>JAFVLL020021328.1:0-25861 GCA_021397915.2 Tor tambroides
TCTGGGATACTTTGTCTGTATAGCTCATTTAAATAGAGAAATATGATGGCGATTAGGTTGGCTGATCTCAGTGCACCTTGAAACCAACTGGGAGCGTAAGCAGTGAATACAGCAGATTGTAATATTAGAACAAATGCAACAGTCGTCTCTCCGGAACAGATTATGAATGAAATTCTTGGCCTTAAAACAGTATGCATGATTGTTAGTAGTAACATGCACCATTTTATTTTGCAAAGTACAAAAATAAACCAGAGCTGTAAAATACTTGAGTAAATGTAACTAATTACTGTACTTAAGTATCTTTTCTGATACTTTGTAGTTTTACTGAGTATCAAAGACATTCGCAACTTTTACTCTCTACTTCACTACATTTTTGAATGAGTATCTGTACTCTTTACTCCACTACATTTGAAATGAGTGTTGCTGTTACACATTACATTTCGCATGGCACCTAGCTTTTCTGCAGCAGTTTATTTATGCTACAAAAGATGTGATATCGCCAACTACAGGGCACTGAAAGTACTATATCTTGTGCATTTTACCCTTACCTACACTTGTCAACAAGGTTACTTTATGTGAATGTGAGTTCCTTAGCCAGTAGTTGTGAATCACATGTGTTTTATATATGAGATGAGGACATGACTGCAGCTGGCAATGAGGTCGAAACCAGCACATCCAGTGGAAGAAGACTTTGACTTTTTTATTTATCTGTTATACTGAAGAGACCTTTTTGAAGGATATTGTTTTTTTGTTTTTGTAATTTTGAGGTGTTCAGTTTTATTTTGGTTTTAGAAAATAAGCATAATTGCTGTCCTCACAAATCAGCTCTATCTTGTTTTTGTTGCGTTTTCTGTGCCTTTTCTTGGACTTTTATGTCACTTCCTGTCTCCCGTGCTGTTTGTTGTCAGTTTGTATATTATCTTATTCAGTTTGTTAGCCTCCTGTATATATACAGCCCTAGTGTTTCTTTAGTTCTTTGTGAGTTGTTGAATGTAATGGTTGTCTGTTTGCCCGCCATTCTGTTCTTTGTTCCCTGTGGTTTTTGGCTTATTGTTTGTTCTAGCTTTTCCATGAAATATCTGCACATAGATCCTTGCCTCTGCCTGTTTTCCCCAGCTTCTCCACAACGTTACAGTTTTTGAGTGGCATGTCTCTTTGACTAGTGCAACTTTGAGCCTATATTTAGTATAAGTAAAATACTTAAGTACTGTTAAAATCAGATACTCTAATACCTTTACTCAAGTTGTTTTGGAATTGGTGACTTGTAATTGTAGTGGAGTAATTATCACTGTAAGGTATCTGTACTTTTACTCAAGTATGGTTTTCAGGTACTCTTTACACCTCTGAAATAAACCCACACCATCTTGACCCCTCATGGCCTGCTTTTCCTGCACAAGGCTTCGTGTTTGTGAGTGTGGTTGGTCTGGATGATTAGGGAGAGACAGTGCAGCACAGACTGTTGTATAGTTGCCTGTGTCGTTCTGTCCCCTGCTGATAACACTGATGAGCCTTTACCTTTCAGCCTGTCTGTCAAAGCTGTGTGCCAGACACACAAAGGGGAGAGAAAGAGAGAAAGAGTGAGGGAATGATGGGATATGAGGAAAAAGGAAGGACAGAAAGTGAAAGATGGATGACAGACTGACCTTCTATCTGAAAGAATGACCTCCCATAATCTATTAGATTGCAATCGATAAGGCAATCAAAATGATCATCACTGCTTCTGTTTTGTTGTGGAACAAATGCTGTCAGTCCTGTCAACAAGGCTGTCAAAATGACTATCAGAAGATCCACTACTGTCAGATTTTAACAATTGCTAAAATGCTGAAATCATTGGACAGGTTTGTTTAGCCAGGCAAATATCAATTAGGGTTGTTTAATTCCAATTTTGGAGGGAATGCAATCAATTTCAATCACTTTCCCTCAGTTCTTAAAGAAAGAAAATATAAAGAAGTTCAAGTGAGCTTATTTTTGATACAGCAAGGGGAAACAAAAGCTAAATGGAAATAATAAAATCAAATGTTAACCATCTGGGGTCGACAAACGCACCGGCACGTTTTGTGGCATTTTTTTCTGATATCTCTTAAAGGAACTTAAATTACATTGTCATTTTTGATTGTACAGATAAGAACAACACATCAATCGAATCTGTAAAGGGTCTACTTTTATTTGTACTATACACACATAATAACAACAAAACGTTGTGATTTTGTAAAATAAAGAAATTAAACAGTGTGCGCGCTCTGCCGCCTTGGTCTACGTAACCTTCATTTTTTAAATGCATCACAAAAATGAACTGAAACTCAGCGAATACATGACACACAGACCTGAGAGATATATAAAATAAATCCTATTTTCTGATGTAAATAATTTGTGTACAAATTTAAATAAAATATACATTTTTAAGCATTTGGTCAGCCTGAAATGAATATTTTGTTTATGACTATTATGAGTGAATCACAGAGTCATTGACAGATTTGTTCAACTTTGTTGCTCTGAGTCTTTCTGTCATACCATTACACCATAGGTGGGGACCGGTGAGTGTCTTTGAGTATTATGAGTGAATCACTGAATCATTTTGCATTATTTTTTTGAGTGAATGAGTCAATAATTCACTCATGGTGTTCAAATACACTCATTTTCCTGGCCCACTGGCATAATGATGTAACCTACCGAAAGAGCAACTGAATGAATCAGTGAGTCTTTTGAACGGAATCAAAAGATTTGAGTCACTAGGATTACTCAAATCCTAATCTAATACATTTTACTAACTGTTAAGGCTCTTCTAGTAGTAGTCAGGAATTTCGAGTCAACTCTCAATTCCCAATGGCTTAAAGAATCAATTCTTTTTTGTATCAACTCCAAGCCCTAACACTGATGGAAGTACACTTAATGAAAGAAAAAAGGAAAGAAAATATACAAAGCAGGAGAAAACCTGAGAACAGCACACACAGAGCATTGCTTTAGTGTGTGAACTGTCCTGATGAAGGATGTGAGTGAGCACATGCAAGTCTCTCACACAGAGAGAAAAAAAAACAAAAAAACATTGTTACTCTCTTCCAGGTGAAATCACACTTCCTCTGCTTCCTATTACACCCAGTCTTTGTGTCAGCATTGGTGGGGGAAAGGTTATTCAGAAACTAATGGTATACTAATGGCTTATCACGTATGTATCCTGATGATGTTAACAGGTATTGTAGGCTGCGAGTCACACTATGTGGGCCATAAATTAAAACCTCTCACCAAATTCACCTCTCAATTATTTGCTTTGGTTCGGCAGTTTCTCTTAGTTTCTTTGGAGAAACAAAAATAGAAACAAATGGGACAAGGTTTTATGAAGGTGAATATAGAGCTCAATAATCAATAATCTCACAGTTATCTCATTTAGAGCCTCAGATCTGAAAAAGACAAAGAAAATAATACTTCTATTCTCACAACGGCTGCATTTATTTGATCAAATATATAGTAAAAATGCTGATATTATGAAAGAATATTATGTAAAATAACAGTTTTCTATTTTAATATATTTTTAAAGGTTATGTATTCCTTTGCAGAGCTGCATTTTCTGCAGTCATTACTACAGACTTCATTGTCACATGATCCTTCAGAATCCACTCAAGAAACATTTCTCTTTATTATCAATACTGAAAACAGTGCTATCTAATATTTTGTGGAAACTGTCATCCATTTTTTCAGGATTCTTCGATGTATATAGAATTCACACAAACAGTTTTTATTTGAAATATTTTTCCGTGTGTCAGGAGTGACTATGAAGTGGAATGGTTGGCCAGCTGCTGCAGGCCACCTGCCTCCCCACACAGAGGTGACACAGTAACCGCAAGTCTTCCTGCTCCCTCCTGCCCTAACAAACCTTCATTAATGACTGAATCACTGTCCTGAATTAGTAGCACACTCTCTCATTAACTGCCCAGAAAAGCAGCTTCTATTAATAAAATCATACAAAGTGGGCTTTAAACTGGTCCTGTAGGAACATACGAGTGCTACATAAATCACAGCGAAAGATCTAAAAATATACTGTACATCTGATTTTTCAAGGACAATTTCTTGTTCAAAATATCAAGCACAGAGATGCTCTGCAAAAAATGTGTCATGTTATGTCCTTAAAGGGATACATCCAAAAATAGAAATTCTGTCATCTTTTGCTCATCCTCATGTAATTCCAAAACCTTTATGAACATGTAGAAGGCATAAAAAAATCCCCAAAAAATCCCATGTTTTGAAATTTTCATTGTATGAAAAAAAAAACATGTATTTATTTATTTATTTAGTTAGTTAGTTATGGTTGGTTGGAGTGTGTTACGCAAAAGAAAAGCCAGTCCTACAAGTTTGGAACGACACAAGCGAGACCAAGTGATGGCAGGATATTCATTTTTAGGTCAACTATCTTTTTAATAGAAAATCTCAGGACCCTCTGCTGGTTGTACAACATCTTCAAATCTGCATACAGCAATTTGCTTTGTAATGCTTGATCAGATTTACTGTGCTGAATCAGGATTTTGCACTTTATTGTTGCCTCAGCTGAAAATTGCCACATAAGGTCATAACAAAAAAGTCTCATGAATATCAATTCTTCCTAAATCTTCCCCTCATATTTCAATTAAACAAAATTATTCTTGTCATTCTTGCACGTCCAACCCCCATCAGCAACGGATTGTAAATGTCTTCCTCACAAGATAACTGCCTGATGCAAGGCCACTCGACAGTCTGCTGCAATCCTGTTTAGAGTTGAAGTGAGCTTTGGGCCATTGGCTCCTCTGAGCGGAGGACTTGGCAGAGCTTTCGATAGAAATGTGTGAGTGGGAAGTCACTGATAGTGTGAATCCCTTTGTAGTCAACTAGAAGAGCTTTATTGGTAGTGCACACTGACAGCTCAGGGGTGCAGAGTAATTCATTAGTTAAGGAAAATGCTTGCGGGTGGGGAAGAGAGTGAGACAGAGAGAAAAAAGGTTGGCTGTTTGGTACTATGGCATTAAATTTCATTATATCAAATTCTAGCTCTTCGTACATCTTTAAAATCTGATCCAGATTAAATTGCATGTTGCAGAGATTCATGAACAGCATTTTCTGAATTCGTTTACCACCTTGCTAAGCAATGTTCAAGAAACCAAATGTCCCCTAAGGCTCTGTCTTGATTCAACCACAAAGCTCAGCTAAGCAGAAATGTTCATGCATTCAGTAGACGTTTAGGCTTATTCTATCAGATGGAAAAACAGAAATGGCTTTACAGCCTCATCATTTGTTTTCATACCTGTCTCTCAGTTTAATTAGCAGCACTAACCATCCCAATGTGTTTGGTAGCTGTACGGTTAACCAGATCACATGGCTTCTCGAGCATCTCTCTTGCTGAATCTGGCAGCTTTGCCACTGGAGATTGAGGGATCACAGCATCTTAAGTGTGATTTCAGAGGCTACAGGTGCTTCTGAGGTGAGGACGTCTCTGATAGGTGAGAAGAGTCTCAGCCAGGTCTCCTGAACTGTTAGTATCCAAACACAACTCTCAAACAATTGTGTGATGATAGTGGTCCGCACATTCTTGTGAGATGCCGTATTTCAACACAAACTTCAACAATAAAATCTCAATGGCAATATCCATTCCGCACTTTAAAACAATTCTAAATGTATGTATGTATGTATGTATATATTTCTATCATGACAACAAAGATTAGCATGGTAATTCATATGACAATGTTAATGTACTTGGTCTTGGCTGAATAGATCTGCTATGCTGCTTCCTGAAGTGCTGCTGCTGGTGGTTATTGCTGTTGTTGTAGATTATTGCTGCTGCAAAGCAAGTACAGGAATTTGCTACAGCCAATACTTTAAGACATACTGCTGCTGCACACGTAGAATATATAATAACCTGTAGCAGATCTATACAGGTGGAGCTGGGGAAAGTGGAGGGTTTCAGAGGAATGCTGAAAGTGCGTTGCGAACTGCTCTAGTTTTTTGTTGTTGTTTGTTTTTTTTTTTTGTTTTTTTTAAGGGATGTAATAGGGCTGCCCTTGATTAAAGATTTTTCTGGTCAACTAGTAGTCGTTCATTTTTATGAATTAGTCGACTAATTGCACGTTTATTAATAAACCATGTAAATAATAATAATTAGCCTTTAATTGCCATTGTTACATAGCCTAATAAGCGCTCAAGCGCACACATAAAGCTTGCCACAGCACACCGGCAGAAGTAATGATTGTGAATGTGTCAGGAAAAAAAACAATAAGGAGGCTGCATTAACATTTTAATAATTTATTGATATTATAGTGCTTTCTTTGTTTTCGGCTTAAGAGATAAAGTCGGCAACACTGACTCGTCATCTACGCAGTAGTGGATGCGCCTCTGTGGATGTTTTATACAGATTATATAATTTGAAAATATTTGTTTTCCATTTGAATTAAGTCATTTAAAAGTAGACATTTCACTCTCTATAGATATAGTATTTTTCATGTCTGTAAGGCAAGTAGCCTAATACACAGTGTTTCAGAGTTTCACGCTCACAGGGACCAAGACAGCAGAATGCGCATCCTGTTCCCTTTCATTATTTTACAAAAGCACAATGATTTGTTGTTATTGTGAGTGCACACAAATAAATGTAGTGTCTTTACAGATTTACAGAGTATTTTAAAAGCAAGTGAGCAGTGAGCACGCTACTATTCAGCTTCCACACTCTGCACAGACACTTGAATAGCACACATTTTTCTAGGTTAACATTAGATTGAGCGGCCATGTAAAGTTGCTGCTACTAACAAATTTCAGATGATAAGCCATATTTAAGGTCGATGAATGACAGGTGAGCATTTGGATGTTCTGACCGATGTACTGTATTACCGCAAAGACCAGCCGTTAACGATCTGTCCATCACAGACTGTGTGACTTAGCCTGTGGATTGTTTTTAATTATTTATTTTTTTCTGCGACTAATGACATTTTGGTTGACCAAAATTTGGTTGACCAAACATTTTGGTTGATTTAATGGTTAGTTGACTATTAGGGGGCAGCGATTCATTCAACTCACAATGCGGTACGATTCACAATAAGATTTTCTTTTTTTTTTTTTTTTAACAAAATGAGATTTAAGACAAATTATAAATGAAAAGGTGTCCTTTTATTATTTCTCAGACAAAATGCTACACTTTTTTTTGTAAATTTAACTATGTCAAATAACAAAACTAAATTGAATTATCAAAATAAATTCTAAATCAAATACCTAAATAACACAAATAAAAGAAATCTATAAACAAACTAAGGCTTTGCCTGTGCTCTTTCCATTTAAAATTAGATGCAACCACTTCATTTTAATCACGATCCAAACAGAAATACTGCATACATGCAGCATGAGCAGTTTTTGATTTAAATTAGATTGTATCATTTTTAAATTTGAAGCAAAAACAGAATAATCTGACTTTAGCTTTGTGAAATTATGTGTATAAATAAAGTAAATGATGAGTAGATTTTCATTTTTGGGTGAACTATCCCTTTAACCTTGTCCAAGGTCATTTTTATCATTTAGACAAACTATGGATCTGATGTTCTTTTTTAAATTATTAAAGAGGTTCAATAACACCTGATAGTTGCCATAGTGAATAAAATTATCAACACGAACAAAAACCACTGGAAGCTCTCTGCTACCACTTCAAACATTTCCTCTCCTCTCCAGGGAAGTTCAAAGTGCCTCTGAATAGCAGCACCTGGAGTCAGTCTATGAGGTCAGACTGTGTGGTCAATATCTCAATCAAAGCAAAAGAAAATTCCCCTCGGCTTTTATGTGCATAAAGTGGTTGCTTTTGAGGCAGCAAAAACTTTTCACTTGACAGGGTAGACTAATCAATATCCAGGTCTGCAGACACTGACTGTACATCTCTCTGAAGAAGTCTTTTGAGTGTCCACATAACAAACAAGACTTGTCACATAAAGCCAAGCTACAGGTCTGTCCAACCCCATTGTGAGGTATGGCCCAACTTTGAGGACAAAGGTAGATAATGGATAAAGCAACCAAAGAGCTGAATGTTGCTACTGATTCAGAGTAAACAGGGCTGACTAGAAATAGCTCTGGCCAAGAGGGAGTTTCATTGCAGGGCTAGAGTTTAGAGGAGAACAAATGGAAAAAAGAGCATTTGTGTGCAACAGATTACAGCTTCACTGTCAACCATCATGTGTGTTTATATTAATGTACAGGCATGCATACATAACATATTTCCTCATATAGAGGGGTCCAATACAGTATTGAATCAGTGGAACACACACACACAAATCCCACTATATAAGGTCATTTACATATGCATATACCTGTATATCTTTTCCAAAACGTATACGTACAACTAATGGTTTTCAAAAATATCTCTTTCACCCTCATATATGTATATATATATATATATATATATATATACACACACACATACATACACACACATACACATTCACCCCAACACATTTCTGAATTATTAATGAGCTGCTTATGTGTATGTATGTATGTATATATGTATGCAGATGATCATTTGTATTATAAAAGGAGCAGAAATTCTAATTCAAATATAGATGTGTTGATGCTTCAAACAGAGAACAAACTCAAGAAGCTTATTTTAGGTTCAATATAAGTCGCCCATGAAATTGAGAAAGACAGTGCTGTGGAAAATTGCTGCAAAATGTTTGGGGAATTAAAGTCCTTGTGTTGAAACCTTCCTGAGTGTATTATTAATGCTCATGGTTATGTTTTGCCAAGTATTTAAAATGGCTAAAAATTACTTTTTTTTAATTTGAAATGAACAAAATTTAAAAAATCTAATAAAATCACGAGCCTGCAAAAGATATCGGCATCTCGATCTTGTCATGGCTGATGTTGTCTATACTACTCTAAATCTATACAAAAAAAGCTAAAATAGTCTCTATATATGTACTGTATGATACAGTATGTATAGATGAATACATATTGCTTTGATATTTGCTATATGGGAAAAAAGTACTCTGTTTAAATTATAAAACTAATTAAGTGCTCATAATACAGAAAAGAACTCTGGGATGGTAGCTGAAAAACTGGTTAGAGAATAGAGCTTGGAGATTTGATGATTAGGTGGGCAAAAAGGAGAAAATCAGAAAAAAAGGATAGAGCATTACTGAATGAATGAATGAATGAATGAATTAATATAAATATTTAATGTATGAGTTTTCATTTTTAATGCATTGGTGGATTTAGTTTTACATTAGCCTTAATAGACCAGAGCAGCAAAGCTTTAATTTGACTCTGGTAATTAATGCACCACTGATTCGGCATGACCATTAGGGCTTGCACAGTTGACATCCTATTCACCTTGTATATTTCAGTGTGTATGCATGTTTATTTGGTCGGGCTCGACTCCACCAAAGTCTCCAGATGTGTAGATAATTGGAAAATTCTTAAAGGGAAAGGAACCAATTAAGACTCGAAGCAGATAAAACCTCAGTCTCCCTTGGCCGTCAGATGCTCTCAGAATAAAAAAGATTTAGTTCCACTCCCATTAGCATGGCGTCCTCATATACAGTATATTTAAATAAACTGGAATATATGGCTCAAACATTTTACTGCACTTTTCTACATAAGTGATCATTATTTATATATAACTTCTATAGAAACATGGAAAAGTCACATCACATACTAATGCCAGACTGAGTTTGTTTTCAGTGTGTATTAGTGTTAAAGGTGTATTTACATCAACAGGCAAATCTTAAATATATGCCATCATAACAACAAGCTGTTGCATTGACAATTTCAGCAGGGAAGTTAAATTATTCCTTGTGGAAATGAGTGAAATCTCCTCTCGCCCGCCTGTGTCTCACAGCAGGTAGCAGAACACATGATATATTTCATATGTGATTTACACAATTTAACTTTGATAGAAACTCCACGGGCAGCTGGTACTCCACTTAAGAATTCATTCCAGTCTTTCTGCACTTGCAATGATATGCAAGCTAGCTAATTTGCCAAACAATAAATCAGGAGCTGACAGTGTTTTACAAAACACCAACAGTGGAAAAACTTAGCAATAAGCAGGTCTGTCACTCAAAGTTCCCAAAGTGAAATCTGCAATTTGGTATCTGCATGCTTCATCTATCATATTTAAGCCAGACGTCTATTAGTGTGCTGTAACTCGTTGGAGATAAGCGCTCATCTAATTGCCCACACCCTTAAGTGCTTCACATCACTGATGACAGCATAGCCATCTGCATTTTAATGTGCTATCATGATAAAATAAATGGTGTGAGGTCCTATATGCGGCTGAGTTTGTCTGAAGTCAGTTTGAGTCGAATTCTTGACAGCTATTGATGGACCAAAATTAATATTCTTGGCTAAAACCAAAGCAAAAATTGAGGACATTTTGGGCCAAAAAGCCAAAGTTCTTATTTTTGATTGACCTTTGTTTTGATTGATTACCAGTATATATATACTACTTCTTTTCATCTGCAAGAACTTAGTAAATTGATCTAAGGTGTCAGTAAAGAAAGACATTGGAATAAATTATATTTAAAATATATTTTAAATTTGACTTGTTTTTTACTCAAAAACACCCCAAATTGAGGTTTTGCTGTACCTTTAAACTCATATGTAAATACCTTTGAGATAAGAACAGGGTACTTGATGTGTGTTTACATGAAAAGATGGTTTTAAAGATTTAAGTTGCTTTAGAGTTCTCAACTAGAAACTTGCTTTCAAAAACACTTTAATCATTTAAATCTTCCTAGAGATTTGCATAAAGGAACAAACTAGCCTTAGTGTCTTTAGGCATTACTTCAAACTGTCCTACATTTTAACATGCTGGTCTGTGCAGTGAAACGAACTGATAGGTTGTCTTGGCTTTCTCGACAAGTGCTACCAACTCCAGTATCCATTTCCCCTGCTGCAGTCGTTCGATGACAGCTAGCTAAACTACATGGTGATCACCATCCATCACAGGGGTCCACGGTTATAATTCTGTGTTCTATACCCCTGCCTTTCATTACTCTGACTTACGGAGTGAAAAGGGAGGCAGCGTTGAACGATCCGTGCTGTTAATTCTCTCGTCCGGTGCTCCTTTATACCCTGTTCTCTCCATCATCAAAGTAATTACAGTTCCCGTTTTCCCAAGCTGAAGGTGTAAAATTCAATCAGCAGTCAAGCAAATTTAAATCCCCAGCTCCCATATGTAGAGGCAACAGAGCACACATTATTGATTTATCTGTTAAGCTCCTTTTTGCTTGCTGTAACACTGCGTGTGCACAACTACATAGACATTCCTATTCCCTTCATTTTCAAAACAATAAATTATGCACCATGCAAAGCATAAAACAAGCAGTTTTTACTGCGCTCGATCAGTATTTCAAGGGGTTTTGACTATAAGTCCTGGGTTACATGCTCTCTCAGGTACTTTTTTAAATATATGAATATTTTATATTAAAATTACATGTAACCATTGGGGGTTTTGTGTAAAAGAAGGTAACATTTTCCAAGAAGACATTCAATAACACATCACAAAAGTACTAACAATACAATTAAGCATATGATTTTCCAATATACTAAACAATATAGTGGCCGGTGTAAGTAGGTAAGTTAAATAAATAAATAAATAAATATTCTTTACTTGAAATAATAACATAATATACAAATTATCTATCTATCTATCTATCTATCTATCTATCTATCTATCTATCTATCTATCTATACATTAAACTTTTTTTCAGCTAGTTTTCCAACATATATAATTTTAGTTCAATTTTAGTTAAATTGAAGTACTACAATAGCTAAAGCCAAAAACAAAACTTAATAAAAACTTAGATAAAAACACAAACAAAATTACTATAAGAATAAAATGAGACCAGAATATTATATATATATATATATATATATATATATATATATAAGAATTGAATAGTAGTATATCATCATCATTATTATTAAAGAGGAACACTTAGGTACTGTATATCTATGTTTTCTATGTAAGGAATAATTGACAACGGCCGTTGAATTATTAGAAAAATAATCGCGTCATGGCCGTTACACCTCGGGTTCAACGACCGAAGTCAACGGACCGAAGTCAATTATTCCGCTTATACTACAGTTGCCACACCTCAAGACATTGATCAGATGATATATTTCAAGGCATTCGTCCATTTTTTCTACTTAAATCGCTGTTGTGAGTAGGATTATTTCTTCCGCATTTCATCCAACGACTCCCTTGCTAATTCCAAAACGTCATTTTAAACCGTAACGAAGGCTTGAGCGGTTGATTGTAGCAGACTAATGCAGTTAATACAGTTAATAACTAAGTTATGAGAGAGAGAGAGAGAGAGAGAGCGAGAGAGAGATTAACGTTACCTCTGTGAGTCTGTGCGTCTCTCAAAAGTGTTCGGCAGCAATGTCTCTAGTTATAGTGAAACTTAAAGTTCATTTTCACGAACAGCGCCGTTGTTGTTACCTTACTTGTGAGAAGTTGTAATGGGTATAACTATTAAGACAGAATATTATCGTTGTTATTATTTCATAGTTAATATGTCGTTGGGTCCTGTAGTCTGTTATGATGCAGTACTGAAAGACTCCAGCAGAGGGTGGGGCGAGCATAGAGAGTTAATAACAGGCACACTTCTCCACTGAGTAGCCCCAGAGTGCACCCTGGACGATGGGGCGGGGCGACACATTAAGGTGGGGCGACACGTGTCGCTCCGCCCACCCCCAATTTCATTGGTTTATAATACAGCAGAGCTTATTGGTGTAGACTTTTGAGCATGCGCATTCTTTTACATACGTTTTTATGAATGATCTACGCGGTTTGGCTGTACTACAGACATATTAAGTGCTAACAACAGCGATTTTAGTTAGAATCAATTAACAAATGTGTTTTTTTTTTTTGTTTTTTTTTACTTATGACGAATTAGCTAGATTAAGTTCCTATCAAACGCTTGGTGGCGGGATCTCCGAGTACTTCGGGCAGAACAGAGCTGTGTAATATGAGCGGCTCACGAATTAAGTCTGGGGAACAGACTTAATTTAAGACTTGACAGACTTTCTTAATTCGTGGCCATATAGTCCTACCTATGCTATAGCACATTAAATAAAGTCAGATATTACTGCACTTTTCACAGCACACGAAGCAGACATACTTTAACATTGAGCAGTTTTAGCTGGGCGATGTTGATAAAAATGATCCACTGTTTGAGATTTAGCTGTTTTGTATAATGTATATTTATATGTAGCCTATATTCATTATTTTAGGATCGTGGATAAGCACAAACTTAGGAAATGATGATAATTCACTGTAGTTCAGTAAGACATAGGACAAACCCGCAAATGGTTTTATTTTAAAGAATAACTGCGGTGACAAATAAGACAATAATACCAAATAGCCCATCAGCGTGAACTGGGGTTTTATATGTGGATAATGGGAATAAAAACCTTAATATTTAAACCTTAAAATTAACAATATATATTTTTTTGCATATAGGCCTATTTTAAATGTTTTTGTTTACTAAAACAGCTGTTAACCTAAAATCTGACTAATCAAATCGAATCAAATATTATTATTAATGTGTTTTAGTGCGTATTTAAGCAATAAATATTCATATATTTTCTCTAACATTTTTATTTATACTTTATATGCATAAATTAAATTACTGGTTTTGGCTCAATCAAAAGAACCAGGAATCACTGTATTAGGCCTAATGATTTTAGATTTTTAGTAGTTTAGTTATTATAGTCTTTAATAAATAAAAAAATATTAATAACTGAGAAGGTCTTTTTTGCTCATTAAAAGTGCTCACGTACCTATTGCACAGATTTACAGCTCCGAGTGATTTAATATTCGATATTTATGCAGGTCTATATGGCTACAATGATGGAGTGTTAATAACTGAATCTAAATTCATCCCGTACACAGATTAGAACACGCACACACAATGAGAGGGTGGATACATAAATAATTGGATTTTTAATATCTGAAGTCATGGACATTTACTATAAGATAGGAACCTTTAAAAATTGTAAGAGAATCAATTTAGGCTCAAATATTTTATTAAGATATAAACAAGGAAACATTGAGCTTGCCATGAAAACATTTTATTAGCACTTTATAACCTACAAGTTTGTGACGCATTGAGCAACGTAGACTAACTCATCTCTTTAAACAACAACAAAAAACGGTTATGCTTTAAAACGTAAAATCAGCCGCTTATGTTCGTCTATGTCCATTTCTAAAATACAGTAAATTATCGTCATTTGCTTATAAAATCCCAATTTAGTGCTGATCCGCGGCCTGCCGATCCTCAAGGAAATATGAATGAAGCACTATTCAGCCTGAAGAACCCGGAGGTGCTGTCATCAAGAGTTTATTTGTAAACAATGACTTCATCTGACTAAAATTACCATGGTTACTAAACAGATAATAATTAAGATAGGCCTATGATTCTAGAGTTAGCACATAATATTTCTGTAATATGGCCAAATCAAATACAAAATCGTACACAAAGGAATACGCATGCTCGGGTCTACACCAATAAACCAATGGAATTGGGGTGGGTCGCCCCGCCCCAATCGTCCAGATTGCACTCTGGAGTACTTGGGCTGCTGGGCACACTAGTTCCCTTCCCCCACTCATAATACAGAAGTTGAGGGAAATGCAACAAGTGTTCGTGTCTGTCTGTTTAAAATATCTATGTTCCCCTTTTCAGGTAATCCCCTCAATATTCTAACAGTGACGTTCAAATGAGTTTGAGTATATACGATGTTCGTATAATTGTTATATGTCCGTATTGTGGAAAAAAAGGGATGAGATTGAGTCGCACATGGCGAACGTGAATCGTTTCCGATGCTAGGCTATCGTTAACACATTTCATGCGCTGTACTGTTAATATATTAAGTTTAAGAGTGTCTAACAACTCGTATGATGAATACAGTATTAGGCTGTTAAGATGAGTTTCCTGTGACGCTAGTATCTCTTCACACTTTTATTCTCATTTGAGTTTGTACCGTAGATGAGTGAGTGTTAATGGGTCACGTGCTGAATCATCCATGTTAAATTAGCGACAGCTTGTTATCACCTCATTAAATTGATAACGTGTAAAGTGTTCTATTGTAATAACTGAAATGTTATGAGATTGAGATGCACTTTAAGTACAGAGTATTTGAGTACAGATGACCTGTGAGTACAGAGTATAATGTATAGTATTACGTTCATTCTGATTTAAGGTAATATGATTTATTCTGCATTTTCTTTATTTTGTACAACTTATTTTGTCACACATATAGGTGTAAGCTATCTTGTTTACTGTGTGTACCAGAATGGATATAGTGGTTTATGCCAGTTGATGCTCATCTCATTATTTGTTTTGTCAGAAAATACAAAGTGGGTAATTTTGTGTAAAAAGAATGCAATGACGTTATATGCAAGTTGATATGCATTTCTTGGTTATTCTGTGAAAAATTGAATGGTCCTTTTACACTCATAATACAGAAGTTGAGGGAAACGCAACAAGTGTTCGTGTCTGTCTGTTTAAAATATCTATGTTCCCCTTTTCAGGGAGACTACAAAGTCATGTACTTTTTAAGTTGTTAAACTATGTTATTGATAAAATCGTCAGAGTAGCGCTAACAACATTAGCGCGTATGTTAACCTGTGTGCAAACTGTGCATCTGTGAGGGAGAGAGAGCAGGAGAGATAGGCTATGTGCTTTCCGTACATAATAAAGCATAATTTTGTGGCAAAAACATGAATATAATCTGTCGTTTGTATCCTTTTGTTTACTATATTAATTTGTTTTTGCCAGTGTCCTTGTGGGTTTTGGTTCTTTTGCTGTTTTAGGCTGCAAGGACCTTTGAAATAACGCAAATAATTTGGCGAAGTGATATGGACATGTAATGCGGTGCCTGGAACTACGTTCGCCATGCGTTTCCCTGAAAATAATTGCACACCTCAGAACGTTCATCAGCCAGTCAGATTCAAGCATTCAACGGCCACGTAGTATAAAACAAGATAAACACTATCAACTAAAATCTTTAAAAAAAACTTTCTCTTTTTTAATATAACAAATACATATTAGCAGCACAGACATTATTATTATTGTGAGTTATAGCAGTATAGTATTATTCTAACGGCAAAGAGACTTGTCAGGAGCAGACCGCTTACCCTATTTTTGAAGGCTGACAGATAGCACAAGTAAGAGGGGGTGGACAAGTATAACAGGGAGCTGGATGGAAAAATGTTACCCGATAGGTCACAACTCATTTTCAATGAAAAGGGTGAGTGTAACAAAGAGTGGGCACAACCTTATGAAACTGCTGTGATGAAGTGAAATGCATTTCTTTCAAGCTGTGTAAGAAATGCCCCATGTCGCCCTAAGCGACTGCCTAGCTCATTGCTGGAAATCTGTTTGACCCTGTCCATCCCTATGAACTTCCAGAATAAAACAAAAGAACATGTTAGAGATTCAGAGATTTTCCTGCTTTTGCATTTTGTATATATACCTTGACCAGCTGACAAATACCCTAAAGCTCTTAGAATGTTTAAGCTGGCTTTCTCAACTGGTTTTCTCAGCATGACATAAAACTGTTTATGCCTAAACATTATCAGCTAAACTGCATATTCACTGCATTGAGGCTAATGTTGTTGTATTGCTAAAATAAAGTGCATTCGTCTTCATCTCTCTCTCACTGATAGTTTCATTTAGGAAAGGTGTGGTGCTTAAGGTGTCGTGTTTTTTGATTCTTCCTGTGTACTGTATGTCTGCCAAGGCAAAAACAATGACTCATCCCACATGTCCGACAACAACTTCCACTCCGTCAGCAGCCTGTACCTCTCTCATCTCCCTCTCTCCTGTTACACTGTTTCCATTTAAAAAGCCCATACTCCTGCTCAGCTTACAGAAGAGGAAGACTGTCAAGCGTCATGCAAATAATATTACTGTCCTTCTCATTTGCAGGTACATTATGAGATGGAAATGTTACGCCCCTTACCGTATTGTGACGCCGTGTCCCGGCGCGACGACACAAAAACAATAAAACCCATTATAAACGAGGCATTTGTTGCATTCAGTGGGGACATAATTATTGATTATAATGACTTATACTGTCTTTTTACGCGTCGCGTTGCATTGCGCCACATAAACATTATCGTGTCTGCATCTGTGATTGGAGAAACAACAAACAACAAGCGCTACTCTACACAGCTCAAAACTCGCGTTTGAATCGACAGTGGCAAATGCTTTAAATAAGAAAACGTACTTATAGGCTGTGAGTCAGAAGTGCCAGACTGTCCTTGGAAAGTTGGAATTTCCCCACTTTATAGAAACAGCCTTTGAGCATAGCTGGCAGGCTACTCCCAGGTTCAGGAAATAGTCCTCCATAAAATGCGCTGCACACACTCTAATATTTGGGTTGAACTGTTCTGAAACAGTGTTTTAAATACAACTTAACCGCTGATTTCTAGTTGTGTCCTCTTTTGAAAGCCCAAACAAAGTAGTTTCGCTTTTTCACAAAGAAACACATGGCGGGACATGGCGCTGGCGGCAGTAATGATACTACAGTGAGAATAAAAATCACACCCCCTTTCTTTGCGTATACATTTGGGCGGTGTTTTGCAAATCTCCCCACACTGTGATGTAGACATGTGGGGGCGTGTTTGAATGAGTCGTTTTAGGTGGGCGTGGTCGAGTCTTAACTTTTATAAAGAATATCTCTTTGGTTTTGAGACTTTAGTCTTTGAAACTTCAGGGATCTTACTTATGCACAAACAGCTTGCAACTCTCCAAAGAGAAAGGAAAACTTGAAATCACATCATATGACCCCTTTAAAATGTATACTTCACAGACTAATACTGTATGTACTTTGGAGTCCTAATATGTACCATTACCGTATAAAGATGTACCTTTTAGCTTTACTTTACCGCCCCAGTGACAGCTTTGTACCTTTTTTTTTTGAAGTGTAACTAATTTTTTTTTTTACTAAAGGACTATAGTTGGAATTATTATCTGTTGCAATCAACATTAAGGGACAAATGCTGCTGATTAAGCTTCATTTTGTAACCTGAAACATTCCATTAAGAGGTTTTTACATGCCTAAAATTAATACCCTCCACTTTTGTGTGAAGAATCTAAGCTAAGTGCCATAAATTCTAAGATAGTTTGGCTCACATCCCACAAAAAAGTGAAAAAGCAGAACAGAGCCTGAAAGGATTAATAAATGATCTACTTATAGAGCCCCTTTCAGTATATGTTTGTCTTAAAATTTTCTCTTCAGCGTGTCTGTGCTGCTGTTCTCTCAGAAGGAGAGCCTGTGAATCTGAGCCCATTACAGCTCTGTGCTGTTGATTTACTACAGTCCTGACTGAGAGCGCCGCACGCTTCTGTGTGTGCAGGCACGTGTTGCACTCCACTGATACATGGCCAGCTGTTTGCCCACGATAAGGCCTTTGCAAGGAGAGAGAAGAACCATAGAGAATTCCATTAATCTAAGAAAAGCATTGCTCTCTGCTGGTAAGCCATATCAGTATAGAAAGAAAACATCTTTCATAGGGTTAAATCTATGAGATTGAGTCATAGTTTAGATACTGATACATATAAGCGGCCCTCACTGCGATTACACTGCAAAAGTAATCTAGTTAGATTGTGTCTAGATGGAGTACTAGTCAGGGCCCAACACTAAGGATTTTTTCTTCTAACTTGGTTGAGCCAGTGGTTAAAATTTTTACTTGCCCTGCTAAAATTTTCACTGGCCCCAGCAATAAATAAATAAATAATATTATTGTTTTCATTGTCTTGACCCATGTAACCTCTAATAAATAAGGTTATGGCAACAAAAATTTGTGAAACTTCACACAGGCGATCAGACAGTTTATTATAGTATATTATAATACTTTGTATAATATGTGTCTATATTGCTGGGAAATAGTTATATACAAAATAAGAATCAAAGATGAAGAAATGATCATTTAATAAAATAAAATAAAATATTGATGACATGTCAGCTTGGTGGTCATGCATTTAGGTTCCTATGATTTCCGCAATGTGACTAAACAGGGACAGAATCGCGGAATACATTCAAAAATTGGAATTTACCGTATTAGGAAGAATGTCACGGAATTTGTCAATTTTGGATGAATAAATCAAAAGTCAGTACACTTAAATCTAAACGTGATATGGGCTAGTGTGTTAATATTAAGCTCCAAAAGCACTATTTAAATATGAATCCTACATGTCTCTGTACCGTCATATCATATAAACAGAGAAACTTAAAGGTCTTCACAACAACCTGTCAAAATAAAGTTTGGTTTAACTTGAAGAAACTGTGACAGAAATATATTGATAATGGTACTACTACTACTACTAATAATAAAAGTATTATTAAAGCATTATTTAAAGGAATATTTAGCGGAAAAAATATTTATGAAACCATTAAAATGGAATTCAGAAAATTAATGTAACAATTTGGTAAAAATTAAACTAAATTTGAGGGGGGAAAACATATTTCATAGGGGTTTAAAATGTAATTTCTGTTAAACTCTCAGTAAACTGCTGTTAAACTGTAAGTTTCAAGATTTCAGTTAATTAGACATGCTTTTTGATTAATAAAATTTAATGTAACCATTAAAACAGAGTCTATAAAATGGGAAAAAATGGAATCCAGAAAAAATAAAATGGAAAAAACAGAATTTGGAAAAAAAATAAAAAAATAACAAAATGGAACTTGGGAAAAAATAGGGCACTAAACATTGGTGTCTATGAGTGATATGAGTCTGGAGTTTAAATCTCAGAAATTTTAAATAGTGTCTGTTTAACAGCTGATACACATAAGCCACTGAGGCACATTTTATTTTGTGATTTGATTAACTTGACCTGTACTGTACAGTGGGAAGAAACATTTTGTCATGGATAGATCACATTCCTGCTATGATACTGACAGATAGCAGCTGAAGTGAGAGGGGGCTGAGAGGTATAGCACAGGAAGCTGCTCTGACAATGTTACTCGGTAGGTCACAGTTTATTTTCAATAAGTGAGGTGAGTGAAATGGGTACTATTCCTTGAAACTGCTGCGGAGTGTACATTTAAAAGCGGACAGTCGAGAATAGCCACCATAGGGTACTATATCGCCTATGCCAGGATCCAGGACTGTTAGTTAGGATCAAGAAGCACTCTATAATACCTGGAGAAAGCTATCTGTTAGCATTACCAATCATCTCTGATACAACTGCTTGGCTAGAGCACAAAGTACTTCTAGACACAATTGTTTTTGAGCATCTGTGCCATAAATGCCATGAGAGTAATAACTCCAGAGTCGAATAAAAAAAATTGTGTGACATGCTCATGCTGACAGATTTGTCCTTTCAGTTAAGGAAATTTAAAGAGATTGATCTTTTAGCAAAGAAAAAGAAAGAAGAACAGTAGAATTCAGTGATCTTAATTAAAAAAAAAACAACTAATTAACTGCACATTTTCCTGTAATTAATTACAATGAATTGCATATTATTATAATATATTTATATTATCATCATTTCACATTGAATCTCCAAAATAATGTAAAAACGACATAAAGAATTTAAATATTTCTTTAATGGCATTTTTAAGCACCTTCTTTGATTTGAGAGGTCATCTCAATCATTTTTGACATTGACGAGACAAACCAGCCTAAAAATCTAACTTTTAAAAGTTTTTTTCATCATAACAACAAACGGTGCAGCATCAAGAATGTCAAATATAATATAGTAAACTATTTGCCAGATAACCAGCAAAAAGTAAAAATACAAGCTATTTCCTGAAAATAAAGAAGGTTTTGTCATGTTCAAACATAATGGTTCAAGCTTTTGACAAAAAATACATGAAATACTAAGAATATTTGAATTTCTTTTGATAAGTCTTTTTTGTACAAGCTGTTCTTGCCTGCTGTTTATGCAGATCCTGGAAAGCAATCAGAGGTTTTATGAGTGTACTAGTTGTAAATAAATTTAATTTCTGTCTGCCATATTAGCCCTGGTGTTAGAAAAATTTGCGATGTTTTGATTTGTGGGTCTTCAAGTCATGCACCGTCTTTCTCAGTCTGATAATACCTTCAAAGGTTTAGGACATATTGTCTTTCAGGTGTTCTATTTCCATTGCATGGTTTAAAAGGCCAGGCTCAGTTGGCCTTAATGGATATAAACCTGATAAAGAAACATTATACATTTGAAAGATGACTTACTGTTTCTTTGCCAAAAAAAAAAAAAAAAAAAGGTTGTAGAATCAACAGAAAGTCAGTAGCACCATCAAAAGCTTTTAAATCATGGATATATATATATATACCCATTCATCAATCTATTTTCTAAATGCATATTATATATTTTATTTTGGGCCCATAATGTTTAATCTAAATGTCATAACTGGACCTTCCAATAATTTTTTGATAATCCGTCACACTTTAATCACATTTTTTGCATTGTGATCACAAAAATGAATGGAGCTCCTTAAAGGGGTGGTTGACTGTTTTTTTCTAGGTTTGATTGTGTTTATGGGGTGCAGTCTAACGTGTTAATGCTTCGTTTTAAAAAAAAAACGCATTATTTTTCACATAATTTACCTTTATTCCACACCGCTCTGTCCCTTCTCCTCTAAACGCGCTGATCATTTCCTGCTTTTATGAAGCCCTTCCCTCAGAAATAAGCGATAGGCTCAGATTGGTCAGCTGGTCCAGTGTGTTGTGATTGGCTAAACCGCCTCTAATTGGCGTCTAAACGTCCTGCCCCTCACCTCAGCGGCATGTGCTCCGGTTGTATTGTAAACAATCAATTTGAGTGCGATTGAGAAGAAGACGATATTAGTGAAGAGGATCGCGCAGAACCTGTGCAAGCACAGCTTTTAATGGTAGGCCTAAGTTTTTTGTTTGTTGTTGTCTCATACTTTTAGATACGTTGTTATTTGTGAATGCTACTATGTTAGATTTTAATATACAGTTTTATTCTGATTAAAGCTTTAATACAGTACGGCAACCGCACACGCGTCCATGTTTAACGCTTCTCATAGCTATGTGAAATAAGTGTATTCACTGAGCTGATGATCTGAATGAGAGAGAGAGACAGAGAGACAGAGAGAGAGAGAGAGAGAGCCAGAGAGAGAGAGAGAGAGAGAGAGAGATGCAGAGCAGGGCGACGCAAGGAACAGGATTGAGAACTGCTGCTTTAGAACAATGATTTTGAAACTTGTGAATCCATTAGAATCCATAGAAGACAGAATTGCGATTCATATATGAATAGATTTTTACGTGCACCCCTAGTTTTCTCTTCTGCTTCTCTAAAGCAGCACAACATGGCCTCACCAACTTTGCTGCATGTTCTTTGGGGCGGGGTTTATCAGGGTTTGTGACGTCACGAAGTAACTTCTTGTAGTCCTCCGTTTTTGTAGGCATTAAACTGCCAGAATTTTAAAAGACGTTATCTCCGTTTGCATTGAACTTTCAGCTTTGTAACTTTGCAGATATTGTTTATGCTCAAATTAAGCAACATTACACAGCAACATTACACACTAACTAACATTAAAAAAGTGAAATCGCAATTAACCACCCCTTTAAAAAAGACCAGGGATAATCAATAATGCCACCAAGTACACATGAACACGACAGCTCTTACACAAGTCCTGAATCTGGGGCTCGTTTTTTCGTACCTTGCTTAATACATCTGAGATGATTTGAAAGATGCCGGATCTTCTAATCCTGATAACTGATCTCTGGCTAATTTGGTTCTTCAAACTAATTTGCGGATTTGATTGAAATATCTGGATTAAGTTGTCTAAGATTACTACACGTTCTCGTGTTCCCCGAAAAGGGCAGATCAGTCAAAGTCAAAGTCTGCTTTATTGTCAATTCTGCCACATGTACAGTACATACATACAGAGAATTGAAATTGCGTTACTCTCAGACCCTTGGTGCATACAGATAACACTAAACACTAACAGAAAAACCTAAAAATACAGATAAATAAAAAAAAAATACATATATATATATATATATATATATATATATATATATATATATATAATGCAACTGCTACAAATATACAATAAGGACATGTAAAAAAAAAATAAAAATAAAAAAAATAGATAAAGTAGCATAAGGCACATGGTAGATAGAGTGCAAACCAGTGAAAAAAATCAAACAGTGCAAATATAATTGGTGTAGTGCAAAAGAGCTTATCAGTCTGTTTAAAGTGACAAAAAGCTCAGAGAGCAGTCTTTATACAAACTGTCAGAAGAGGTAGTTGAATGAGGTCAGTCCAATGCTGTACAAAGTGACTGGTGCTGGTCACAGTGTGTAGTGGGAGGGGGAGTCAGAGGGTCAAAGTTCAGAGGTGCGTGGGGCAAAAGAGGGGAGGGGGGCAGAGTCGGGAGAGAGTTGAGCTTCCTGACAGCCTGATGTATGAAGCTGTCCTTCAGTCTGCTGGTCCTGGCCTGGAGACTCCGCAGTCTCCTCCCTGATGGCAGCATATTCATTTAATTGTACATGGCAGATGTATCGATACTCGAAACCACGATCATCAATGCAGCGATTGGCTGGTGGCAAGACAGCAACGTAATGTCATCATATAATTAAAAAAGACACCTGACGAAAAACCCGACAAATTTCTGGACTTTTATAAGGAAAGAGCCAAGCGAACAAAACTACATAAATGTTATAATAGATAAATGAAATGTGCACTGTTTTTAATTTGTTTTTTTTTTTTTACATGATTCCCAATTATTTATATTCACGATTTCTAGTATTTGTACAGGCTTTACATTTTTATTTCAATGTTGTAATTAGCTATTCATTTAATTGTATCTTTGAAACAGATTTGTTACTTTACAGCATTAATTAAAGTTTAAAGGGTCAAGATCAAGTTATCTGCATCTCCTGCTCTCCATCAAGCCACTCCCATAATAGCTGTCACCACTCAAATTAATGCACAGCTCAGATTAACTGTAAAGCATGTGTGTAAGACTCCAATACAATTATAAAGTGATTATTTCATCACTAATAAATCTTTCAATGAGTGAAACTGGCTGTGTCTATAGTATTATAGACTACACAACATTATTATATTATTTTCAAATTAATTTTTAAACTATTAATATTTTAAATGATTGTCCCTGGACCAGTAGGGTAACTTTGTAATAAAGTAGTGGTGGCTGGGGCAGATTTTAAGTATCAGTTCTGCTTAAAAAGATGCAGTTTAATCCTGTTTACATGAAATAAGCCTGCTCCCAAGCAGGTTTAAATTGTTGGACCTGTTGCTATGACAGCAAGTCCGGGATGAGCTTCAAAGAACCAAATGATCCAAGATGACGTGAAATCAGCAACAATCAAATCCAGCTGAGTTAGCGACAAACGAAGAACGGGCCCCTGATCTCTTTTCTCATCTGCGATTGTGTGCTCCTGCCATCCTGTTCTTATCTGACTGGCATTAGAGACAGAACTTTGGGTGTAATGAGTCAGGGATATTTATGGTCCTTGTATCCTTTGCTGGATAAGCTTACTCTCCTCATGCTAATCTGGTTAAAGAGGCAGAGCACGTGGATGACCTAGCTGGCTAATTGACGACCTCTAGGTGTGAAGGCCTGCTGCTTGCTACACCTGCGACTTCTAATCATGTATGACTGAACAGAATGCACAAATGGAATATCAAAGGCAAATTAACAATGACTAGACTTTACTAAGAACAACTCAAGAACATCTATTGAAAATACTGAACCGATTCTTTCTGTCTATAATGTACACATATGAAAACTATACAAAGTTGCATGGCGCCTCAGACTTAACCATATCAGAAACCTATTGAGAGTACACCAGTAAAAAAAAAAAAAATTATTATTAATATTTTTGAGAGCTGTTTTGATGGTTCGGATTGACAGAACTGGATTTATCCCACTACATTCATACACCTTTGACTTCCTAAACTTCAATCCAATCTCACTGATATGACACAGCTAGCAAGGTTCCAAAGATCTAACTCAATGAATACAAACACCCTGTTTCTCAGGACAAGAACAGTTGTCTCCATCGTTAGACAAGGATTTATCAGGAAAATTTTACTGGAGCATGCTGCAGAATTTTACAGGGCCTAGGGTATCTTTGAGACAATGAACACAGCTCATAAACACAAAAAACATCAGTAAAACAGCCCTGGTTTTACACTAGCTTCATGGGTAGGGGGCAAATCACGTCAAACTAGTGGAAATGAACAAAATACTTATTCATACAGATATAATTATTTGTCATGGTTAAATTAACTTTAGTTGATGATCTGTGAGTAATGATTTAAGCAACAATAAATAAACTACAATACTAATATATATTTTTTCAATAAAGCAGTAAAATACACAGCAGCCTTGTAGTTTTTTTATTGTTTCTTAAACCATTACTCACAGATCATCAACTTAAGTTAAATGTTGTTCAGTCTTGTAATTTATTTAAATACATGAATGTGAGATTTTTATGTGACTGTATTACAAAAATAGTATTATGCCGCCAGTCACAATGCGAAGGCTGAGGTTCCGTTCACAGGTGTTCACGACACCAACACAGTAGAACTAAATAAACAGGAAAAATATCAGACAAGTCACACACTGAGTTACATGTAACACGCATACGACTTTAAACTCGTAAATGAACAAAAAAACATCCACATACATAGTGTTTTATAGGTCTTTCACTGTGTTTTGTACCTTTTTTTTTTTGGTAGGAATGTGTTTACCTGCAGTCCAGCATCATTCGCAAAGTGCACGCGGGCAGAGGTGTTGATCTTGAAGCTGTGAGAGACCATCTTCATCGCTGACACAAGATTGTATGGATTAGCAGGAGGTGTTTCGGTGGATTTATGGTAAATATCCACTAATGCTGCCTTCACGTGCTATCGGAAAT
>JAFVLL020021330.1:0-10000 GCA_021397915.2 Tor tambroides
AATTACTGGAATGAGACACAGGTGTTTATCGTTTGCACTTGACCTACTTACGCACCGCTCGTCTCCTTTCTCTCTCTCCCGCTGCAGACCTCGCTAAACCACGCCCCCCTCGCCACAGTTACTGTCACTGGATGCTCTTGGTGAATTTCAGTTAGAACTGAGGCACTACTCTAAAACAGTGGTTGTCAACTGGAGCCAGGACCCAGATTTTACATTGGACATAACTGTGAAACAACTTAAATTGTTGAGAACTTGTTGAGAAGGTGAAGCTCACCCATGAATTTCAATGCACTGGTCGACGTTGACATGAGTCACGTAAAAAGGACTTACATGTGCGCAGTTCAGTTTCTATCATTGTCCGAAGAGACTGAAGAACCTCATGTGAGCTTATGTCCTGTAGTAGTTCTAATCATTATTTTCAGAGCTCGATCACAGATCAACACTTAACCTGGGTCAAACACATTTCTGTCTCTTTCTCTATTGGCCTGGTGATACCACTTTTCCACTGGGCCAGAGCCAATGCCCACCTAGAACTGAGCTGCACTTTTCCACACAAAAACCCTGGACCAGTGCCCAGATTTTGGTTCCAAACTAGCCCCCCAAACTTCAGCCTGGTTAAAATCATACGTATCTGACTGCCATCAATTTGTAGCAGTGAATGATGAGGTACCATACTGATCTCAAGTGCAGTATGGAATACCACAAGGCTCAGTACTAGGACCATGTGTTAATTATCGGACCAAAAACCTCTGCATTTAATAACCCAGAACACTGTCTAACACTAGATGGCTGCCCTGTCAATTCTTCATCATCAGTTAGAAACCTAAGTGTATTATTTGATAGCAATCTTTCCTTTGAAAGCCAGGTTTCTAGCATTTGTAAAACCGCATTTTTCCATCTCAAAATTATATCTAAATTGTGACCTATGCTCTCAATTGCAGAAATGTTAATTCACGCAATCATGTCGTCAAGGTTAGATTATTGTAATGCTTTATTGGGTGGTTGCTCTGCATGCTTCATAAACAAACTCTAGCTCAGGGTTCCTCAAATCTTTCCCTGGAGGGCCAATCTGCTGCAGAGTTTAGCTCCAACCCTGATCAAACTCACCTACCTGTGATTTTCTAATGATCTTGAAGACTCTGACTAGCATGCTCAGGCATGTTTGATTAGGGTTAGAGGTAAACTCTGCAGGAGTGGGCCAGATTTGAGGAATGCCTGCTCTAGCTGATCCAAAATGCAGCAGCTAGAGTTCTTACTAGAACAAGGAAGTATGACCACATTAGCCCGGTTCTGTCAACACTGCACTGCCTCCTTATTAAACATTGCATACATTTTAAATAAATTATAAGGCTCTGAATGGTTCAGCTCCTCAGTACCTGAGCAAGCTCTTATCACATTATATTCCTTCACATCTGATGCATTCTCAAAACTCTGGCCATTTGATAATACCTAGAATATCAAAATCAACCGTGGGTAGCAGATCCTTTTCCTATTTATTGCCCAAACTCTGTAACAATCTACCTAGCATTGTTCGGGAGGCAGACACACTCTGTCAGTTTAAATCTAGATTAAAGACCCATCTCTTTAACCTGGCTTCCACATAACACGCTATCACATTTCTATTATTCAAATGCATTAAAGGATTGTTAGGCTGCATTAATTAGGTCAAATGCTAAATGTACTTGTTACATCGTAAGAAGAATGGAATCTACACTTATTCCGAGGTCACTGTAGCCACCCAGATCCGGTCTGTATCCAGAACTGAAAATTGAGTGCTTACTATTGTCCTTTTGCATTATTACCACACTATTTTCTTGTTTAATACTGTAAAGCTGCTTTGACACAATCTGTATTGTAAAAAGCACTATATAAATAAATGTGACTTGACTTGACGTTGGTGGGCAGAACTGCACTCCCAGACCGAGTGGAAAAGGAGTTCAGGCTGCATCTGAAATCCTCATTTTCCCTATTATAGAGTAGGTGAAAAACAGCATGTGGAAAAGTACCACATCCACTGTAAAACAGCATGTGAAAAATAGTTCTGTATGTCCAAAGTCACAGTATTCATAAAACAGTAGGCAAAAAGTACCTGGATGACCTGCGACTTCCAATGAGTTTCATAAGTTCACATCTATTGTAATGCAACTGACACAATTCCTTTCTATAATTTCTTACATTACTAATACAACTATGAGCCATTGGTTTTCGGTATCCTTCATTCTTGTCAGTACCTGAACTTGAAATATAAGGAACTGAAGTTGGTAGTGCTGTTAAGTAAAAGCTTTGGCTTTCAGGTCCAGTCTCCATTGGAAACACACAGTAGGTGAGATCTGGTGAATTGAGATCTTTCAAATCCTTGGTCAGGCATCTTACTGTGTGTTCCTCAAGTCAGGTGAGAGACAAAGCTTCACCTAGATCATCTCACGTGGTCTCATGGAAAGAGGGGGCTCTATGTGAAAGTGCCATTACATTGTAAGTGAATCTTGATTAAAGGTCTTCCAGCACATGTTAGTGTGTATGTGGTGTGTAGTAGGCCACTTCAATCTCTGCAACGAGTGAGCCATGAGCCATCACCATTGTGCCCTTGAGAAAGGCACTTAACCCCAGGTTGCTCCAGGGGAATTGTCCCTGTAATAAGTTCATGTGCTGTTCTATGGTGACATTGCGTGAAAGTGACGGAAACAAATTCTGCAGGCTCTAGCCGTGAGGCAATAAATAAAAATTCTAATCTGTTTTATATAGTAGTGTCACAGTAAGAACTGGAGCTAAACAAGCTGCTGGCGCTTGTGAGAAATCATGAGTAAAGGAGTTACAAAAGAGAACAATAAAGCGAAAAAAAAAAATCCTCTAAAAATCCTCAGTTTAAAAACATGCACTTAAATGTTTCTGCATTTTTATGTCGTATTCTTTCCTTACCTGAACTATGTAATTTTAAAAAGATTTGACATTTGACAACGCAAAACTACATCCTGGCCAGCAGTCCTCATTGTGTAAATTTATGTTACCTTTTAAGTTGACAGACAGAGAAATTGACAGTTCTGAGAAGGGCGCTTGTTCCCAGCAAAGCCAACATTTAGAAGAAAATGTCTCATATTTAAAAAAGGACTAGTTAACATAGGTATCTGGAAAATACTGCCTTCAAGTCGTAGGTTCAGAAATTTTTCCGAAAAACAATTGATGGTCATTTTTCACTTTTTCACTTACCACCAAAGTAATTTTTTTAGCACTAGTACAAAAAAATTATGTCCTTTAGGTGGGTACTTGATGCTATATCAATGTATTTTATGTATGAGAAATGTAACTTTGTTGAGCAAACCTCACAAATCTCAGAAATTCACCAGTAAATAAAATTTGTACGCTAACATTATAAACCAACATGACTTCACATACGATGGACTACAAGCTGAAAAGATGCATGATTGTTTCCACAGTACCTCTGAAATGCAACTGTTAGCTATCTTTCATGGGACTTAAATGTTTACCTGATGTTCTTTAAGTTATCATTGTTTTTTTTTCTTCTTTAAAGCAATCAGCAATTCCTAGAAAAAGAAACATCTAAAAAGGAGTCTGTCCCTTGAGGGAAAAGGCAAAATATTATAATCTGTCATCTAGCTCATTAATATGCAAATTGAATCCTGTTTAGTCAGTCGTTTTACCATGCGAGTTAGGTTGTTATATGCCACATCATATTTGTAGAGATGTAGAAAACATAACACTGATGCCTTTTCAATTTGAATATTAATGAGGTTTAAATAATTTGCTGCTCTTCCAGATTTAACAGGTCCTTGCATTTATTAAAGTGTACACAACAAACATATCCATAAGATAGATCTTCAAACATGGCAAGCAATTCTGAGACAGACCAAATCCTATTTGGAAGAGTTAAATGGCTCTGTCTTTGAACGGAATAATGCATTGACAGTGCAAATCAAAACATGCGCTGAACTTTAGAGTTAAAAGCCAAGTGAACGAAAACTTATTCTTAGAGGTTCAACACATACACAACAATGTTACAATATGAGAATCTCAAAAAGTCAATACAGAACTTCACAATTTTCATCAGACTGTCTAATTTGGGAATGCAGATTTAGGAAACCACTAATCGGATCATATTTTCTTGGGTGTTGATCCAAATGGGAACTACGATTTTGATACGAGTGACTCCAAAACAGTGCAGTTAGTACACTCAACATGTAAGTTTGTAGCAATAAAATATTCTCAACAATAACTTGTGTGATGGTGCAACATTTTGGCAGGGTTTTTCACCTAAATTAACTTATACTGGCATTATAATGTTATGTGAATTGTAAATGTCTCAAAAGCAAGGCTAATTCCTTCATAAGTCATTTTTAAAATCACACACACAAAAAAAAAACAGAACAAAAACACAGGATTATTTCCAGGTCAGTCTTGCCTAGTGATGGGAAACAGGTCAAAGAACAAAAATAAAAAATAAAAAAATAAAAATAAAGCTAGACCAGGAAGACTGATTAGTTTTGAATGTGTACAATCCATTACCAGATCAGCTGTAGCCAACAATTAAAATCATACACACAGAGTCATTAATCTTATGAAATGACATTTAATTCAATAGAGTAATACTACTACTACTGCTACTACTACTACTACTAATAAATCCATGCTTCTTCATTATTAGCTTATTTTAATTACCGAAAATGTAATATTTATCTCTATCTGACATTCTGCCTGCAACTCTTGCATGATTTCCCCCATTTAAAAAAAAAAAAAAAAAATACTACTATTACTACTACTAACAACAATAATAATTTGTACCCTAAACCAAATTTTTAAAAATAAACTGGCTAGAAAAAGTTTGAAGGGGAATTCAATTTGGTTTTGGATTCCTAATATGATTTTCAAGAGATGTGGAAATTTACAGTTTTTGCTTTCTTGTGATTTTAAGTCCACAAGGCTCCCTATGAAGCTTTCAAACTTCCATAAGCAAGCTTTAGACTCATGGAAGCTAATCTTTAAACATAATTTTTCCCCTCATATTATTTGGAATAATCAGTATGTTTTATCAGCTCGGAAATCTGTTTTCTTCCCTGATTGGTTCTCCAAGGGCATTGTGTTTATATCAGATTTAATAAGCAACAGTGGTGATTTTTATGCTTATGTTGATTTTCTTAATAAATATGGGATAAATGCTTCAAAACGGGACTATACTATTCTTACAAATTCCATTCCTCCTAAGTTGCTATTTTTAATTAAGACTTATAAAATATATTGTAATCTTTGTTTAATTATCCCTCGGTTATGTATTCAAGGGGTTAATATTATGGATAATAAGTGTACAAACAAATTTTTGAGAAACTTTATTACTGCTAATAATGCTTCATCTTTTAAAGCTTATAGAAAGTGGTTGGCACTTTATCCAAATGTTAATTTTCAGAAAGTATGGACAGTGCCAAACAAATTTTTGTTTAACAATAAAATAAAAGAAGTTCATTTTAAAATTATCCATCATTATTACCCCTGCAACAAATATTTAAGTAAATTTATACAAAATCTTTCTCCACTCTGCTCTTTTTGCCAAGAAGAGGAAGAATCTCTTTCACATTTATTCTATTTCTGTCCTTATACTAAACAATTCTGGCTTCAAATTTCAGCATCTTTACTTCTTGTATTCTTTCGACTGTGTAACATTTCTGCGGTTAAGGTTCTCTTTCATTCGGTGGTTTCTGACAGTAGGGAGCTAGAGGATGCCCTGGATTTTATTTGTATGATGGGAAAATTCCACATTCACAAAGCGCGATGCCTTAACTTTAAACCTAATTGTAAAATTTTCTCTTCTGATTTACTTTTGGTTTACTCATCACTTCAAAGAATCTCCTCTAATAAAAAAGCCTTAAAAACATCCAATATTATAAAAAAATTGATAAACAAGTTATAACTTTTATGGTTGTAAAATATTTGTATAATTGTGTATGACTGTATACAAATTATTTAGTTATTTAAATTGTTTTATTTGTAATTTATTTTGTTTTTACTTATTACTTTTATTATTATTATTATTTTTATTGTATCCCCCATATGTTCATATGTCTTTATGTTCTTATGTTCCTGTTCTAATGTTTATCTGTTTCTAATAAAAAAAATAAATAAATAAATAAAAAAAAAAATAAATAAAAAAAACTCTCGGACGTATTTTAAAGATTCTATGCCGCAAACTTTAAATATTTCACATACTTTTGAAAATCCAGCCTTTAGTTGACCCTGATAAGCGTTCGTCGTCACATTTGTAAACACGACAGCTTTCTTCTTTAGTGAGGGGGGTTTGGCGCCACGGCATCTTTGTTTCCCGGCGGACCGAAAATAAATGCGATACTGGCGTCTCCCGGAAATCCGGTTTAATTCAACCAGTCAGATGACGACTTCGACATTCCTGAAGTGTTTCCAGAAACGTGTGCCATACGCATCAGACGTTTAGCCAACGTTCCGTGGGCGTGGCGTCTGAGGCTTAGACTAATGTAATGCTACACCGTCAGTACTACTACTGGCTTAAATCGCAAGTTTTATGAGATTAATTGAAATAAGCAAAAAAGTATGGGGTTTACAAATAACATCTATATTTCCATTCCGAAAATAACTGCTTTCCACGTTGAAGGCATCCAACACAAATCATATTCAGGTGAGTTAACCGGTTTACTGCTAGCTAGTGAAACGCTCCATAAAAACGACGAGCCGCACCTCAAAATACACGTTAGATAAAAATATTGTGCATTATGATTGAGCAAGCATTATGGGAGAAGAAGATGAACACAAAACAGGTGAAATATGTTGAAAAGATTCATTCAACATGATTCAGTTCTGTAGTGTGTTTTGTTCCAGTTCTCATGAATCAGCGATCTTGTGTTTGTCAGATGCACAGTGCTGTCTGTTCATTCTCCCCTCTTCTGCTCTGCAGGATCTGCTCATGGATTACCATGTCGCTGGAGATCTGCTGACGTTGTAGAGTAAATTTGGTGATCGTATCCCGGAGGACATGCTCAGTTCTGCCTGCTGAGATGGTGATGGATGGCCATCGATTCAGTCCACAGACTGAATGAATGTCTCATTCACCGGTGAGAAAACACTACAGTAAGCACATAATATTACAATAATAATGCCTTCCATTTTCACTAATGGAAAGCGCTGATGACGTATCACGATAACATCATCATCGTAGAGGCATGCAAATACGTTAACAGGCAGGTAGGACAGCCTGTCATAATCCTCGGACCGAGGGATATGACTGGATGAACATTTATGGTCCTGCGCTTTCCACAGATGATACAAGTATATATAAATACATTTAGACCACTTAACTTTGTCATTTTTAATCTTTTTTTATTTAATTATTTTATTTTTCGATATGGAAATGATTTGTCTGCTCTTAAACTCACTTTAAATATGTAAACCTTTATTCATTTGCACCTGTTCTTGGCTTGAAAGTAGACAAGTTTTTAATCTTTACATTTTTATAAATCAATTTCTAATTATAATTTCTAAATATTATTATTAATTTATCTAATTATTTCTGATATTTAAATTGCTTATTCTATTTATTTATCCTTAATCTCATTTTAAATGTAAATTTGTTTGTTATTAGATATATTTTATCTTATTTTATTTTAGCTGTAAATTATTTGTCCTGTTTGTCTATACTTTTTTTTTTTTACATAGAAATCAGAAAAGATTCACGATTCGTGCTCCAAATTTCTAATCTAAATCAAATCATTCGCGATATGTGCTTCGAAGTTCCGATCGGAATGATTCGCAAACCATTATTCAGATCTGAATCAAAAGATTTACAACCCCTCTACATTTTGTCTTATTTTTAACTTAACTATTTTTATTTGTAAAAAAATTCTCTATTTTTATTTGAATAATTTGTAAATTATTTATTCTGTTTGTCTATACTTACCTAGATAGTTCATATGAAACAATATCCTTCATCTGTGGTGTAGCCTGCAAATGTGTAATGTTATGATGGCATGTTTATATTCAGAAAAGCACCAAGAAAAGTATCTGTAATATAATAATATAATATATCCATTTATATTTAAATCATGCTTTTGGTTTAGAATATAAATCATGCCTTTTTAGGACCGCATGTGATAACAAATACACTTTATCTGTCTTTCAGAGCCTTGATGTCTGCTGTCTTTCTCACTCTTTGAGCGTTATCATAGGCAGCAGCTCCACATGAAGCACAGAGGAGATTCGACTCGCAACTGAATCCAGCAGAGTCTGATGTTATCATGTTGCTAAGCAATAGCCTAATCTAATGTGGTGAAATACATCACACAAATATCGGGTAAAACCTTTTTTCAATTTGATTTCAGTTTGTTTTTATCAATACACTTTTAGATGGAATCAGATAAGTCATTTTTAAGATAATAATTATAAAATAAGTGTTTAAATAAATAATATTAATATATTACATATATTAATTACATATATAATATGTAATTATTTTAAATTAAGACATCTTGCAATTTCCCTGAGCTCATGGTATCTGGGATTGCCTTCACTGAATTATAAATGCAATCCTGCTTTGAAATTTGGTGAAAACAAGGATTCATGATTTGAGACACACACAAAGTTGAATTGAAATTTTAATTGGAGTGACTAGAAAAGGAATTATTAAATAGCAATTCAAAGAATTTCAGCACAGTCATACAACAAAGAAATTTCATTAGTCTAAGTTTTGCAACAAACCACATTAATATTGATGCTATTTGGTTATATTTTGAAGTCATTTGGTGAAATTTTGGCATTCTGGGAAATGGTATTCCATCATGTTCTATAAATAACATATAATTTATTGAATTTAATTTATTTAATAACTTAGTAGTAGTATGAGTATTTTTGTTTGTATTATATATTTAATAATATTCCATATGTTAAGTGTGTGTTCATGTTTAAAGTGTATTGTCATTTAAATTACCAGGGTTATTATCATTAACTAAAAAAATTAAATCATTTTTTGTTAACTTAAATTAAGGTGAAGTAAATATAGAATGAAACATTTTAAACAAAAATTAGAAATGTTACCTTGGCAACTAAGTTCAAGCACTAAAATTACAAACTGAAAATAACTCAACTAAAAAATGAAAATATAAATAAATAAAACCTAAATAGTTGTAATAAAAATGGCAGAAGCATGTAACAAAATTACTAGAACTTGTACTAAAGTTAAAATTAAAACAAAACAATAAAATAAAAACTATGATAGCGCATAAATATTAAAATGCAAATCAAATTAAAATCACAGTTTTGATTTTCTTGACTAAATTAAAATGACCATTTTCTGCCTCAATTCAAATTTATTTTCAGTTCAGTTCTGTATGGCACTCGTGTTGCTGTCTATAGGTGGCTCCATAGGTTTTGGAGCAGATCTTTTCTTCTCTCTATGATTGATCTTTTATTACAGGCTCAGCCCCGTCAGTCTGCTATCAATAACTCAAAGACATTAATGCTTTAAAAATGAGTCGTTAAAGGAGCATGTTCTGCAGGTGAGCGCAGCCGTCTGATCTGTGACCAGCAGATTTTACACACTTCTCCTCATTCGGCTGTCTGTCCTGCCGCTGATTCATTGTCTGAACGGTGGGACATCTTCTCATGTTCAATCCATCTCACTTTATGACGCCTAAACAGCCATTTTTCTTCCCAATGTGCATTCAGTCACAAAGACAAAGTGGGCGGCATGTGATAAATGATGATTAGCGTGAGAGGTGAGCGGCGGACGGGTGATGGACAGAAACAGGGCCAGTAATGCCAACAGCCTTCGGGCGCCGCTGCCAGGGTCGAGCCTCTGCCTCAGGCTGCCAATCAAACGTCCCGTGTAAGAACCCGATAAGACCGGCGCCCACTGATCATCTGGATTTAAATGAAAATGAAATTTCCACAAGCCGGTCCTCAACGTCATACTCAACTCTCTTTGTTTCTATGACATGTTCAAGAAGTCTTGCAATGTAGTGGCTTTTCATTAAAG
>JAFVLL020021330.1:15000-42330 GCA_021397915.2 Tor tambroides
AGAAATTTTTTATGAACTTTTTTATGTGTTGTTTTGTCCGTTTTTAACTGAATGTTTTATGAATTTACTCAATAATAGAGTTTTTTACCACAAAAATGATACTCTAGTCAGATTTTGTAAGCAAATCTTCAGCGCAAATTTGATTAATCAAATCTTAATAATCCCCGATTTATTCATCTGCCACTATAATGTCTTCTAATTATTTTAAATGGACAGATTTTCAGCAAGTACAGAATATAAATAAAGTTCAATAAAATAAAATACCTAAACATGTATTTTCTATTCACTTGTTTATAGCAAAATAACCCAAAATCTCAAAATTGAGAGGTGCATGACATGTTTTGCCCTAATATAGTTTGTCAATGTATCCTGTGTCATGTCTTTAATAACTAAAATAAGTTTATGATTCTATGAAGGTTTAATAGTGCAGGACTTAGCAAGCTAATCTCACACTAACTGAAAAGACACAAAAAAGAAATATATTATCTGACCAGATGTAACTTTTGTTATATAATGTGATTGGTGGCATGTAATTCAAAGAGCATTAATTGGATTAATTTGATGGCAAAGACTAAACAAAACAAGTTATAGGATTTCTAATCAGGCCTCAAAGTTCTTGGAGTGAATGCAATCGTTCAGGGGTTGGAGGAGGTTGGTGTTTTGACGCGCTGGGAAGGATTGGGACGACAGCGGTCAGGCAGGATTGGTCATTTGCATGGCTGATTTAATGACACTTATAGTCAGCAGCAGCGCAGATCGATATGAATCTCCTCGTCTGTTCATCAGGGCTTTAGTCCATCACGCGCTTTAAGTGCGTGTTGTTAAATGAGATATCAGCTCTTCGATTTTCCCCACATCTGCGTTTGGGAGAAAAGTGTTCGCTCTCTGAGAGCTTTTGACACCTTCTCTTTTCAATTAGACGTGATTTGTGTTTGAATATGGAGAGATTTCATGAATTAAAAGCTTCACGCTCTGGCAATTCATGTTCAGTGCTGCTCATGGTGTCATTTCACCTCATCTCGTTTTAGTCCTTCTGTGTACGTTTCTTTACTTGAAACTGACACAATGTTGATTACTAATTGAACCATGCTGTCTGTAATAGTTGGAGAACAACAGCAGTAGCTTAACTGCATTATCCAGTAGTGTGTCAGTGACTTGGCAGTTTTCAAAATGCTGCAGGTTAATATTCTGACCCGGTTTGAATGAAAAGATTCACTGATTCATTTGATTTGTCACCAGATAGTGTTCCCAGAAGTGTATTTTTTTGGAGAAATTTACTAAAACATTGTTGGTGAGTAAAATATTGTGGAGAAATTTAGTAAAACATTTTCTTTACTAATAACTATCTGGGTTAATTTAATGGTAATGCTTATTTTTTTATTTATTTGTTGTACTTTGCAAGCTGAACTACAGAACTTTTGCCTCTCTATCGCCATCTGTGGTTGAAACATACAATTGAAAGTGAAGTGCATATTTGTTTAATGTTTTTTTTTTTACTCCTTTTTTTATCATAGACTTTTTTATCATATACCCAAAAATGAGACTCTAGTCAGATTTTGTCAGCGTTTAATTTGATCAATTGATCAGCATATCATGAAATTATTTTTGATTAACATTTAATGAATTTTTAAAATAATTCTAAAAATTGTTAAAAAACTTGAGACATTTTTAACCAAATTTTTTAATTGACTTTTTTAATCAATTCTTAATGAAATTTTGTTAATTTTACTGAAAAATGAGATGCTAATCAATGGTTTACTAATCTGCCACAATAATGTCTTTTAATTATTTTCGTGTTTTATTTTCAAATTTTCATCTTTTAATCTGATTAATTTATCATCATCATATGACATGAAATTAATTAACTTTTTTACTATTATGTATTTATTTATTTATTTTTTAAGAGCAATGAAAAAAGATAAAATATTTTAAAAAATAGCTGTTTTTAATCAGTACTCAGTAATTTTGTTCATTTTTATCCAAAAATGAGACACTAGTCAGTGATTTACTAAGTAATTATTTTAATCTGGCAGATTTTCAGCATTTATTCAGATAAATTTATCATCACATCATGAAATGAATTTGATTAACATTTTTATTTTTGAAAATTAAAATGGAAAATATTTAAAAAATGGCAATTAAAAATGTGATAAAATGTAAAACAAAACTATTAATAAATTCTTAATAATTGAATTTAGTTCATGTTTACACAAAATGTAACTAGTCAATTATTCACTCATCTTCCACAATAATGACTTAATTATTTTAATTCTGGGTGTTTCATTTAATAATCTTTTCATGTCAAGAAAAGAATTTGATTAAAATTTGGAATCAATTTGAATCAAAAGTAATAGGACATTAATGTAAACCATATTCCCACATATATCATTAAAGGGATAGTTCACCCAAAAATGAAAATTCTGTCATTAATTACACCCTCATGTTGTTTGCAAACCCATAAGACCTTCGTTCATCTTTAGAACACAAATTAAGATATTTTTGATGAAATCCGAGAGCTTTCTGACCCTCCATAGACTGCAAGGATCCTACCAAGGTCAAGGCACAGAAACGTAGTTAGGAAATCGTTAAAATAAATATGTGACATCAGTGGTTCACCTGTAATATTATGACGCTACAAGAATGCTTTTTGTATGCAAGGAAAACACAAAAAATATGACTTTCCAGGAAGAACAAAGGTCTTATGGGTTTGGAATGACATGAGGGTGAGTAATTAATGACAGAATTTTCATTTTTGGGTAAACTATCCCTTTAAGTGAGTTCTCTTATTTAGCATGTTTCTCTGTTTTAGTGTACAAAAGGTGTTCAGATGTGCTGCAGGTACGTTCATCACATTCTCATGTGGCGCTGTTCTCAGCAGTGACGGTTTGGACCTGACGGGAAACGCAGAGGCCGCTGACACGTCACTGTGTGCTCAGCTTGCTTCTTTGGAAGCACAATCATGATTAATGGCATGAGGCACAACAACACGAGCTACATGAGCATGTAATCATCATTAATTACTCTAAAGCTGAATGAGCTGTTGTTCCTCGGGCATTAAGTTATCAGCCATAACGTTCCACTCCGATGGACAGTGAATCAACATAACCACGTTACCAAACCACAGGCTGCAAGCGTACAATTTCTTTGGATTGATTGGTGCTTCCAAACAAGCTTTGGATGAAAAAACATCCGCTAAATTTCAAGCAAAGAGTCTGTGGATACTTTTACAACTGAGATGACTAATATTCACTGAATGTTCAATAGAGGCATAAACACATTCAACAGTGAAAAACCAAAATAGCAGCAAAGAAGGGAAAAAGGTTTGTTTTAGCTCTTAATGTCTGCATTCAGACTCTCACAATATGTGAAATCATGAATTATGGCAGAATGCTGATAAGGACGTCGCTTATGTTGGGTTATAAATCATAAAAACTGCAATTGAGGTTTAGCAAATGCGTTGACCTTTGTAGATCCATTTCGTGTAAATGCGTTCCTCGCGTCTTATCTTGCCGTGAAAAATAATAACTGCCAGGTAAACTGTATCTGTGATTTGCACGTGATAAATACTTTTAAAGCCACATTAAACTGTACAATTTCATGCCGCCTGGCTTTGGGTTGAATATGGAAAGCTTAATGGAGCCATATGAAGACATGCATAATTCATGATCTCTACATATCTGAGAATTACACTCAAAATACAAGAGGGAAAAGGTTACGAGTTTCCAGAGTAAAAGTGGCAATTGACAAATTTGATTTTTTTCGTAATGCTGAAGTGAATTGCTTCTGAATGTTTTAGGTTTTGAGGTTTTACCCTCTTAAATGAATAGTTCACACAAAAATTAATGTTTGCTGATGATTTACTGCCTCTTCAGGCCATCCAAGATTTAGATGAGTTTGTTTCCTTATCAGATTTGGGAAAATGTAAAATTCTATCACTTGCTCAGCAATGGATCCTCTGCAGTGAATGGGTGCCGTCAGAATGAGAGTCCAAACAGCTGATAAAAACATCACAATAATCCACAAGTAATCCACGCCACTCCAGTCTATCAGTTAACATCTTGAGAAGCCAGAAGCTGAAACAAATCCATCAAGACGTTTTAACTTCAAACCGTGCTTTTGGCTAAAAAATGAGACCATAATAACGCTTCCTCCAGTGAAAAAAGTGGTCGGGTCTGAATCAGAAGAGGAATTTGCACAGATCAAGCACCGTTTACAAGCCAAAACAGCTCTAAACAAATATGTGGTGGGATTTTGATTTGAGAGACAACAGGAGATGGACTTTTGTCACTGGAGGAAGCGTTATTATGGATCTGTTTCAGACAGAAACAATGGGTTTACGTGTTAATGATGGATTTGATTCTTACAAACACGCAGCTTTTGTCTTCTCAAGATGTTAACTGATGGACTGGAGTGGTGTGGATTACTTGTGGATTATTGTGATGTTTTTATCAGCTGTTTGGACTCTCATTCTGACGGCACCCATTCACTGCAGAGGATCCATTGGTGAGCAAGTGATGGAATGATACATTTCTCCAAATCTGATGAAGAAACAAACTCATCTACATCTCGGATGGCCTGAGGGTGAGGACATTTTCAGCTGATTCATTCTTGGGTGAACTATTCCTTTCAGTTCTTTATCAAGTTTTCCCGCTGGTTTAATTTTAAGTCTGTAATATAAAAAGCTCGCAAGACACAGTGTGTCACAGACTTCCTCTGCTAGAAGTGTTTGCTAATGTAATTATGTTTAATTGGTGATCTGACAGCAGAAGACTTAAATTGATAATTAGCTTTTCAAAGGAGAAAATAATTACTTTCTGTTTGAGATTTGTACTTGGTCTTTGGACTGACTCCAGATACAGGAGGTTTGACTTTGAGAATGATTAATTTTATAACACACAGATGATATCAAAGGATGTTTAACTCGACTCGTGGATTGTCTTCGGCAGCTTTCTCTCAGTAGACTCTTGATTTGTTGTGTTGCAGTTCCCGGGTTATTACGAGCTCTTTTTTAATACGCATTGACTTGTCTGTCAATAATTGTGTTAACTAAGCTATGATTAAAGGTCAAAACAAATCAATCAATGTGAAAAGTAGCTGCATAATTGATGTTTGGCTGATATCCTACAGATTAAAATCATTTGTATCTATTAAAAGCTCAAATCTTTTTCATTTTAATATGCAGACTTTGTCTTGTTTTAGTTTTTTGTTTTTTGTAGTTGTTGGTTTTCATTTAGGTGTCTGCATACATTCATCTGTTAGTTCAGCTTTGTTTGTCTGTCAGTTTTGAATCCTGATTTTTTTGACAGGCAAATGGTTTAGGTGGAAATATATTTTCACAGTTGGACAGCTGGTTATATTAAGACACATTTTGTAAACACCTGCAATTTTGATTAAAAGAAGGCAGTGGTATTTCATGTTTTGAAAGGTGCAAATGAGATTCCAAACAAGAATTAAAATAACAGAGGCTTAAAATAACACCCATTTGTCTTCTTTTATTACCAGCTGCTCTACTGGTTGTATTAATGATATTTTTAAGATATAAAACAAGTTTGTATTGAAACCAGATTTTTACATTATCTGAAGAAAATGTGAGCGACAAATTTAAATGAAAATATTAAAATAAAACCTCATTCAAAATGGAAAGGAAAAAAACTATTATTTGAAATAAACATTAACTGAAAAAAAAAAAATAATAATTATTTCAGTTTGTTGCCAAGGCAAACGTTTTTGTTTGCATTTTGTTTTATTTGATGTGCTACAATAACAAAGACTACAACCGAAATAATAATTAATCCTTCTTAGCCATTTAAAAAAGTCAAATAAAGTGATAAAAGCACACAACAAAATTACTAAAAACCAATATAATATATATTTATGTATATATATAAAAACTGAAATAAACATTAACTACAATATAAAATAAAAACTTATTTTATCTCAATTTGTCTCATTTGTATTTTGTTTTACTTGATGTGCTGCAATAAGATTAAAACTGAAATAAAAATACTATATAGCTATTAAAAATAGATAATAAAAATGATAGAAGCACATGACAAAATTACTAAAACATTACCTAAATTTAAATGAAAATATGGAATATGGAAATCATTTTAAAATATTAATAAAAACTAGAAAATAGTATTTCTGTTATATTAAAATTACACTTCTGTGTGGTGTTGCAATGTAGGTTTCCAGGGTGTTGCTATGTGGTTGCTAGGGTACATAAAAAGTGTTTTCACCTGTTTTATGTTCTTGCAGGTGAAAATGGTGCATCTGATCACTTAGTGAATTAAATCTCCTTAACAAGTGTCATGATTTGACGAAACACCATTAATTAATGACACTAACAAAGTTCATGTTTATTTTGCTCCCTGTGCATATGCAAGTCTTTCATTGCTGTCTTTTAATAACTCATTTAACCCCGGTTACACATACTCAGTACCTTGTGTCATTGTTTCCTCTTTTCTAGTCTCTTTTAGTTGTTGCACAACTCGATTTCTGTACAACTAAGTTCCCAGTAGCCTCATTAGAGACAGAAGTGTTTGGCATCATCTGGGAGAGTAATTAACGGCATGAGTTTAACATGTGGAGCTGTGCGCCAGGACGTTTCCCACAGCATCGCTTCCTCAAATCCCCACGCAGACGCTTCGCCAGCGACCCCAGACAGACTGTAAATGTCAGTGTTAAAGGTAAATGTACCCAAAGACAACAGTTTAACACAACATACTGCACATATCAATGGCTTGTTCGAGTGTGTGTGAGCTGCTACTAAACTGTCAACTCTGCGGAACCATTTTGGTTCCCATTTGGACAAAAAATACAATAGAAGTCAATGGGAAGCAAAGCTGTTTGGTTAGCAACATTCTTCAAACTCTTTTGTGTAGAAGAATGAGAAGAAAGAAACTCATACATTTTTTGGTGGACTATTCCTTCGAATAGTGTTGCAAGTTATAACTTGCAAAGAAACTTAGATGGGTCTAATTTGAGGCCGAAAAGTAAGACTTAAGTACCCTTTGAATAATTGTTAGTTGGTCAAACTAATCATGTAACATGATGTAGATGTTGCTGTTGAAGCAACTGGCCACATTTGAGCCAAACTGTGCCCTTTCCAGTTATACAGTCTATCCATCCATTATTCTGTTTGTCCATCGTGCATCATTCTATCTATCCATCCATCCATCCATCATTCCATCATCCCATCATTCCATCCGTCCATCCATCCATCATTCTATCCTTCAATCCATCCATCCATCAATCATCCCATCATTCCATCCGTCCATCCATCCATCATTCTATCCATCTATCATTCTATTCTTCCATCCATCCATCCATCATTCCATCTGTCCATCCATCCATCATTCTATCCTTCAATCCATCCATCCATCAATCATCCCATCATTCCATCCGTCCATCATTCTATCCATCTATCATTTTATCCTTCCATCCACCATTCCATCATCCCATCTTTCCATCCGTCCATCATTCTATCATCTATCATTCTATCCTTCCATCCATCCATTATTCCATCATTCTATCCATCCACCCAGCATTCTATCCATCCATCATTCATTCTGTCCTTCCTTCCATCCGTCCATCCATCATTCTATCCTTCCATCCAACCATCATTCCATCATCCCATCATTCCATCCGTTCATCCATCCATCATTCTATCGTCTATCATTCTATCCTTCCGTCCATCCATTATTCCATCATTCTATCCATCCATCATTCTATCATCTATCATTCTATCCTTCCATCCATCCATTATTCCATCATTCCATCCGTCCATCCATCCATCCATCATTCTATCCATCCATCCAGCATTCTATCCATCCATCATTCATTCTATCCTTCCATCCGTCCATCATTCTATCCATCTATCATTCTATCCTTCCATCCAACCATCATTCTATCATCCCATCATTCCATCCGTTCATCCATCCATCATTCATTCTGTCCTTCCATCCATCCATCCATCTGTCCATCATCCTGTTTGTCTATCCATTCATCATTCAATCCATCCATCCGTCATTCTGTCTGTCCCTTCATCCATCCATCCATCCATCATTCTATTCTTCCATCAGACTGTCTGTCCGTCCGTCCGTCCATCCCTCCATCCATCCATCCATCAATTCATCATTCTATCCATCCATCCATCATTCTATCCTTTCATCCATCCATCTGTCCATCCATCCATCTTATAACTTTCAAAATTCAACACCTTTTAAACTTTCAAGCAAGACTTTGTCAAACCAGCAATCAGTGTTTGTCTTGATAAACTAAACTTTTTTTCTTATTAAAAATGACGATAATTTCTTTAATGTGCAATTCATTCTTCTTCCTTGCATTCAAATTGCAATTGCAGCATGCTAAGCTAATCAGCTTAGACGATCTCCCACAGAATTTGCAACAAAGTTAATGTGTCTTAAGGTGCAATTTAAGGATGAAGCAGAGAAAGCTGGAAAGAACAAAAGGTTCACAGCATTGATGAGGCTGTGAAAGCATCACTTTGTAACCTTGGATGTGATGAGTTTTCTGTAGGTGGATGAGTGTCGGCCTTTAGCCTGCACTTAACTCACAGAAGAAGATGTTTCAAGAGCTGCTCTCGTCTGAACAAATGATGATACTCTTATGGATCACTTGATGCTCAATTTATAGATCCTGTTCATAAGAACAGATGCTGTGAGCTCAGTGACCCTTGACCCAATGTGTGCGATTGTTACCAGGGAAAGTGTGTGCTAAATACAATCTTTCTGAAATAAATGCCCACCGCCACTGTAATATCTGTAGCATTTGTTTGTTCTAATTAGTCAAACATCACTCTCATTTTCATAAATTATTAAAATCCAGTTGTTTACTTGCAATCTCAGAGGCATTGTATGTCATTCTTGCATGTTCAATTCATTCATTCTCCAAACAAAAAATATGAAAAGTGTCTTGTGATCGCATTTTACATAATTCGCTTGACTCCAGAGTGTTATTTCATTCACTGCTAACTAACACATGTCAGCAATGTACAATAATATAATCTAGCAAAAAAACAGTAAAGAGGGAAAAAAGATTTTTAAAATTCTTGAAACTACCATAAATATCTCATAAGAATTATACAAATCTTGATAAAAAAATACTTTAATATCATATTAAATAAAAATTATTGTATATTTAGCATGTTGATATATCTTAATATATCATATAATTAAATATTAAATTCAAGTTTTTACTCAATGTATTTGTACTTTAAATGAATGACTGCTGCCAATGAGTTAAGTCGCCAAAATGATTGTTGAATCAAAAATTACCAAAAAAAAGCAGTTAGGATATTAATCCAAAATCTTAACAGAAATGATTTAGTATCATATTATATACAAAACATAATATTTAATATATTCTAATATTTATTTAATATATATAATGTTTTTTTTTAAAAATCTAAAATTCTTGAAACTACCAAAAGTATCTAGTAAAGATAATATTATCTCAGCAGAAATGATTCAATATCATATTAAATATTATCTTTTAAGGTAAAATATTGAATATTATATGTGGTATATTTAATATATTAAATATTGAATTGTAATACTCAAAAACATATTAAATGTAAAATATTTTTAAAATTTAATGTTATTGAAATATATATGATATTTTAGATTTAAAAAAATCTTTAAATAAATAAAATAAAACTGCCAGTGAATTTATTCTGCAACTCTTGAAACTATCATAAATATCTAGTAAGGATAATATTAATAATCCTAAATCTTGACAGATATGATTCAATATCACATTAAGATAAAACATACTGTTTTATATTTAATGTATTATTTTGAATATAATATATATTTTTATATATTATTGAAATATAAATATTGAATTGTATTCCAATTATATTCATTGTCACATGAAATACAAAATGTAATATTTTAGCTATTCAGTTTGCACCAGAGTGTTGTGACACATTGGTCTTGTAGAAAAATCCTAAAAAGCTTTTGATCCGTGTGTGTCACAGAATCAATTATATGAGCATCTGCCGTCAAACACTGTCAGAAAGGTCACGGTCACACGAGAGGGGTGAAGAGACTCTTCAGATCTTATTTAAACCATTTGATGGATCAGAAAAAAGTGGCTGTTAATGGCTCTCCAGGGTCCAAAGTCCTTCAGGATTATCAGTCGGTTATCAGTCTGCTTTTCAGACCTACTTTAACTTCAGCATACAACCTGCAAAGACATTTATATTAACCAAGCGAATGCTAAAACCACACAGTGCTTCCCGAGCAGAAATGGTGTTTGCTCCTGCACAGCTGGTGTAAAACTCTCCGAATGAAGGTGAAACTCCCTGATCTCTTCACTCGACCCACCGCAATTAATTTAGTTCCCCACAAACGTACGCCGCTAATGAACACAGGTTACATTAGCCTCGTAAAACACTGACTCCACAGCTTAGCAGGAAGCTAGTCCTGCTAAAAGTTAAGCCACGCTAGCACTTCATTTCAAGTTGTGCGGAGTTGTAAAATAGTTCTACTCATTAAAATTGGAGTTTAAAGGATCCAGATGGAATATTTTAACAACTCTCTCCACTTTTCATCATTTAGATCTTTTGCAGTCACTGGAACAGACGGTCCAGCAGTCTTAATTAATATTAGATATTTTCTTGTTTCAATATCAAGACCTAGTTTTGACCTTGGTTTTACTAGAATTGATATTATATATTAAATACAAATATTTATTTTGTAAATTAAACAAAAGTAATATTTATATTAAATTGAATGTTTAATATATTAAAATATATCATCTGTACTACAAATGATATATACAATAATATCATAAAAATATGTAATATATGATATTGTATACAATATATATATTTTAAATAAAATCTAATAAAAAAAATACTAGTTTGAATATTATATGTTTTATATATTATATACTGAATTATATTATAATTATATTCAATATCACAAAATATAAAATATTTTTATATTTAATATACACTATTGGATATTATGATATATTTAAAAAGCCAAAGAGGTAAACAAAAATGATCCAAAAATTCTTGAAACTACCATAAATATCTAGCAAGGATGTTACTAATAATCCTAAATTCTACACACATAACACAAATAATTCAGTATCATATTAAATATAATATTTTATATTTAATATTTGAATATTTTAAATATTGGATGTTATATAATTTAATATATTAAATTGTGCATTATATTATAATTACATTTGATATCGCATTAAAAGCAAAACAGCAAATAGACAAGCAAAAAAACGCCAAAAACGTCTAGCAAAAAAAGTAAATAAATAAACAAACAAACAAACAGACCTGCCCATGAGGTAAACAAAAATCATTCACCAACTCTTAAAACTACTATCTACAAAGCATAACATTATATTAATAACCCTAAGTCTTTATAGAAATGTTTACAATTAAGTATATATTTGTTGAGCATGAAATATTAAGCAATTTCTGACTAGTTTAAGGATGTATTAATATATTCATTGGCTAAATATTTAAGTAAGATGTAGTTCCAGGAAGACTTTCCCAGTCATTTTGTTTACCCCAGTACCAGCTATATTTTTAATTTAGTTATTTAGTTTAATTAGATTAAGTATGTTTTTCAGTGTGCTTTGTAAATTCCATGCTATATTGCTTATTAAAGCACCATAAGTTTCTTCTGGACTTTCTAAGCTGCACAGCAGGTGTGTGTTTGAACATGATTTAACACATACAGTAAATAAACATGAAAGGTGATGTATTTCTCAATCCAGTGCTGGATATCTAGTTCTTTTCACTCTCAGCTTCATGTAGATAACAGTTCCTACAAGTGTTTTCAATGGAAGTTGTGTTAAAAACACACTGTACACGCTGTCATGCCATGTGGAAATCTGAGTTTTGTGGTCCCAGCATTCCTCTGTAGGGTTACGCTTTAAAGCGGGTCCGTCCCGAGCCGTATCTTCCTCCAGCCGACATACGCGAGCGACTGCTGCCGTTTCCACAGCTGAAATCGTCGGCGGTGCCCTGACACTGCAGATAAGCACACAGGTTTTTAGGAAACAGCGAGAGGGCTTCATCTGCTCAGCTTTAAGACAACGTGAACAAAACGCCTTCAGGAGCAGCAGTCCTCCCAGAATGCACTGCACACACTATCAAACATACCGCAGATTCTCACCGTCCTTCACAGGCGTTAAAGAACATTGTGTCATCATTTACTCCCCCTCATGTCATCTCAAACCTCTGGGAACTTTTAGCCCATGCTGCTCTTTCCATGCTATTTAGTGACCGAGCTAGTCCATATGACTCATTCGCTGTGCCCCCCATCTTCTGAAACCACACAGTATTGTTTTGATTATTGGTTGATTAGCATCTCATCAAAGTCTACGTTTTTAGAGAAACTAGGATGAAAGGCTTTCTCATATTTCCTGAACAAAAGTGTTTCTATTTGTGGTTTTAGTCACATGATCAGTGTGCAAAACATCCAGAACTGGAGCATTTTAGATCGCCTCTCAAAAGAAGAAAATATCTTTTTAAAAAAACAGATATGTGGAAAAGCTGGACGTTTTGGCATTTAATTGCAATCCATATACGCACATGTCATAGTATTTCATAAAAAAGTTTTCTTTATAATGAGTTTCTATGGGTGTTTTCATATTCTGGCTTCATCTGTTTTTCTGTAAATAGTATGTTTTATTAATAGCCTATATGGAATTTGGTCCACCGATGTCACTGTCTTAATACATTAAGCGTTCTCTTTATAATGGTTTTGGAAAGGCTTTCTGTGCACGTTAGGATGTTGTGTTCCTATTCTTTCTATTTTCATCTGCTTGCTTGTACATAGTATGCTTTATTAATACTTTATTTGGTCTTAATGCATTAAGCCATATTAAGGGTTTTCTTTATAATGCTTTTCTTTTGGAGAATACTTAACATGTACGATAGGTCGTTGCGTTCATATTCTGGGTGAGATCTGTTTGCCTTCACGTCGTATGCATTGCCAATGAAGGCGCGATCACGTTAGCGAAATTTGCGGGCAATGAGGTCAATTGTCAGTAGTGTAGCGATGTATGAAGCTCAGATCACTCAGAAGTCACTTTCAAATTAAGCATCTTTCTGTTAGTCGGCAGTTCAAATACGCAAGCAAAATATGCGCAAGGAACTTTTTTGCGCTTGTGTGAATTACTATTATTGAAATGACTGAATTCTCCAGTGAAAATTTCGCAGAGCAACGATAAGCCCAGCTAACAGTTTTAGGTTATTGAATAAATAACCACCCTGCAATGTTCTGGGAACATTTGTTTATGATTGCAAAATAATAAGCTAAAAATAACCATTAGTGAATGTTCTATATAAGATATTTTTAGGTTATTAAAAAACCCCGCAACGTTCTGGGAATGTTTTTTATGGAAAAAAATATATATATTGCAAAAAATAAAACCTAAAAAGAACGTTCCTAGAATGTTATGTGCTTGCTGGGGTGCGACCTCACTTTAAAATTGTAAAGTGACACTTGAGATTGTAATTTGGGTCTCACTCTAATTATTGGTTCATTAGACTTAGAATATATCTTGCATATACTATTGTAATGATTTCATGGTGCTTTTTCTTATTTGTAGTCAGTCCATTTTCATTGTATTTAAAAGAATGTTATATTCTGTTGTTAAATTTTGAATTCTGCTAAAGTTCTCCTTTTGTGGGGAAGTCATGGCCTAATGGGTAGAGGGTCAGACTCGTAACCCAAACGTTGCAGGTTCGAGTCTCGGTACCGGCAGGGATTGTATGGGGGGGAGTGAATGTACAGCACTCTCTCCACACTCAATACCATGACTGAGGTGCCCTTGAGCAAGGCCCCCAACTGCTCCCCAGGCGCCGCAGCAAAAGTGGCTGCCCACTGCTCCGGGTGTGTGTTCACGGTGTGTGTGTGTTCACTGCTGTGTGTGTGCACTTAGGATGGGATAAATGCAGAGTACTAATTCTGAGTATGGGTTACCAATGGTATGGTAACTTACCATACTTAGCCACGTCATGTCACTTTTCACTTTCACTTGTATTTCACGGAAGAATGAAAGTCATGCAGGTTTGGAACGACGTGATGGTGAGTAAATGATGACAGAGTGATCATTTTTGGCTGAACTAACCCTTTAACCGCTCATATGGTGTGGCTCGTCATAAAAGACCATCATAAACCAGTGGAATCAAAATCGCACTCACGCAGGAGGTGATTCAGGACCATAAAGGTGCTGTGAAGTGTAATTGCATCGTCAGAACTGAGAATCCCGCTCAGTATAGCATGCACTAGAAGCACATAAGGGTGAGAGTGAGAACATTCTCCTGAAGAATCACAGTAACACATTGATGTGACCTCTATGTTGGAGACATGCAGCTGATGCATAAAAATACATGATGTTATCCATTCACTGCTCCCGAGAGAGAGAGCATGGCAAAACTACTACTATAAATATTTATGAACTACACAGATGTGTGATAGCATGCACAGTGTCAAAAAATGTTCTTGTGTGCATTTGAGCTTCCCACATTGATTATATTGACAAGAGTAGCAATATAGCATGGCCTTTAGTGCCTCACTGATGTCAAAAGTAGATGGTGTGTCACATCACACTATTTTGTATATTTTAGCACCACTTTAACACTGTATCGAGCACTTAGAAACCAAAATTATCTATGTTAAGATTGGTCAATAGATATTGCAAGGCAGAAAGTTTGTATATGTGAAAATGCAATAAGATTTCCATATATATTTTTTTTTTTGGTCTGTTTGTCAAAGCATCAAATGACTTCAAAGATGTCTGTAAAAACAGGGCCCAATGTATGAAGGAATTTTCTGTATTGATTTTGCACGTGTTTTTGCTGAATTTTGAATTACACATTGCACTGTGTTGTGTCTGTAAAACGAACAGGAAAGGTCCAGGGTTTTCTCTCTCTCTCTCTCTCTCTCTCTCTCTCTCGTGGTGCAGAAGACTTAAAGGCCCATTCACACCAAGGGCAAAAACTATAAAGTTTAAATAACTAATTCTGTTCAATGAGAATAGCAATATTCAGAACTTTCAGAATGACTTTTTCCAGCTGATAAACAAAACATTGGCAGCCGGTCAGAATCCATCCTGCTTTAAAGAACTTGAGCATTTAAAGCGGCAGATGACAAAACTGCTGCACATGATTATAATAAACAAAATGGTATCGTTATGTTCTTGCTCTTAGTTATCGTTCTTGGTGTGAACGAACCTTTATAATAGTACATTATGCCTATATACACTATCTTTTGATACATTTTTGGTTTTATTGTCATTTTCTAACCTTTACAATCCCTCCATGTTCATATCATTGCATGGAGAAAGAACATTTTGCATATGCTGCTAAACAACTCCATGAAGAAACAACTGATCTGAATAAACGCAAGTAAACAAGTTAATGAATTTGTGGATGCATTGTTTGTTTAGGTGGGAACAACACTGATGTAATCAATAGTAATGGCAGTGCTAGTAATATATCAATGTGAAAACTAAACCAGTAGTTTTACTGGTAATTTCCTAATGAAGTGAACAGAAACGGTGTGTTTTAAATTTTATTTTGCAGCATTTACATCATCACTAAACTGAACACCATCTGAGGTATTTAGATACTGTGCTGAGGTTATTCTGATGAGATCTCAAGGGTTCACATCAGACATCTCGGAGACATCAACACTGCCATCCAGAGGAAATCTGAGGAGTCGAGTGGAGACTGAGAGCATTTCATATGCATTAAAACACCAAGGAACCTTTGAGGACATTGCATCTGTGAGTTTTATTGGGCAGGAATTTATTGCACGTTGATTGGTTGACATTTCGAAATGAACTCCCAATCTGAATTACAATAAATGATCATGCATTTGGAATATTTATAGGTATAAAAATATTTCTATGCATGGTGCTGTTCATTTCCTCTGAACAGCTGTAAAATTTACACATTTGAATGTTTGTGGTTAAAGACCGCAAACAAGTTGATTACATGGCGCTAAATGTGATTATGAGAGAATGGCCACATTATATCTTGGTTCTTTTAGACATTTAATAATTCAGACGTCATGCTGTTATTACTGTGGTACATGTTAAAAACGAGGTAATGCCAAGTCATTTTTATGTTGCAGCTCTCAGAAATCCCAGAACGTAAGTAGCGCAACAGCGCCATCTAACGGTCAAGAGAAATAATGCAAAAGAAGCGCATGACTCTTATTCATTTTCACCTATTTAATAGATTCCCACGATACATGACAATAAATAGGCTACATAAGGATCCCTGTACAGTTAATCTTCATCAGCTGCTCAATGTACCCGGGTATTTACACTCAGACTCAAATCTACTACAAATGAACGTGTTTTACACTTGAGGCACCTTGTGTATCCCAAGAAAGACACACAAATACTTGACAAGTTCAGAAAGGAAACGCGAACGTTGTTCTCGTGAACGCACGCAGTGCTCCTGACGATCGGCTGACCTTATTTGGAGCGGCGCGTTAATTGTTCCAAAAATATTGCGGGTCTGGCAACATGTAAAAGTTTTTCTGTAATACTATTCAATACATATACAATACTTTACAATCCTAAAATAATGAATATGATCGTCGCTATATTACATTGTTAAAACTGCCGTTAGAAACTGCACGAATACAAAACCCAAAAGCGCGGGAACTACGGCTGAGCCGTTACACACGTTCTGCAGTCGTGCCATAAATACACAACAGCGCAATTTCAAGCGTAAAGTTTCACGTCGCTGCTTTATAAATATGGCTGAAATAATGCAAACACATGGAAAAGGGGTCAAGGTTGGAGAATAAATGAAGGAAAGCAAATATTCAGATTCTGTTCACGATTTCTGTCTGATTCACAGGTCACCGGAACGGTTCTGAATGGAATATCTGCCATATTTGTATGGAATACAGCAAGTGGAGGAAATGATGGGCATGTGGAACAGGAAATGAGCACAGGTCAGTCTAATGATGACCTCAAACTCTAATGAGATGCTCCACAGTGTTCTTCGCACAAAAAAGACAAGAGACCTCGGAAATATAAAGCATCCTTCTGGAAATTCATATGGGTGTTCATGCAAAAGAAATCATCAGCTTGGAAAAAGTTCACTGTATGAGAAAATATGGAATTCCTGAACAAAATAATGAAATTCTTTTGCAATTCTAATGAATCTTGGAAAAAAATCCTGTATTGAAAATGGTTTGTGGCTATAAAAAACAAAAACAAAATGCAGATAAAAATATAGTCAGGTCGAATCTAACCTCATTTCACAAAATCATCGAAACCTCCAAAAATGAGGTAGCTGGTACGTAGATGTTGGCTGGTTTTTAATAAATACGAATTATCCTTAAGCAAATATATAAATATTGTTGAGTAAAATAGCTTAACAAATGCACTTTGCCAATTCTTTTTTCCAAAGTAAAAATGAAGGTAAAATTTCACTTGTACAAATGTAATATTTTAAGCAAATACTGTCATTTTAAACACCCATGTTTCTCAACGTGAAATGGCATTCGCAATCCAATTTACTTCTAAATTGAATGCCATTTTTGATCACTACTGCATAGAACCTTTACACACACACACACACACACACACACACACAGTTCAAGAATTTCACAATCAGGCCGTGTCCGAAACAACTAACTGGCCTAGAAGAACTACGTTAGCATCAGTAACTACACCAAACCGCTGGTGCTCTAGTGTTTTCAGTTTGGTTAACATCGCCACAAATACTGTTCATGCAACCAGATGCATCTCTAATCTATTAAAACCTTGTCATACGCCACAGGATATGTGACTTTAAGGCTTGCGTAAGGAAACGTCGCTGCAGTATAAAAATACTGTCTGTGTATTCATCTCAAATTCTGTTTTGGTGAATTTTATGAAATTGTTTAAAATCACAAGAAATGTGATTTTACTTCATGCAAATAAAGCCTGTTTTTAGGAGGGAGAAAATGTGCTTGAAAATAATGTCTAAAAACAGGCTTTATTTTCTTCTTCAGGTTTCAATGGCCTAAACCAAGTTTTCATGAAATTCACCCAGTTTTTCTTCAATCAGCAACGATAAGCTCCAAGCCACCACAAGCTCCGCATACAATGAACTTTACTGCACTTCGCCCAAATATCTATATACATAAAGAGCTTTGTTTAAACTCAATCAAACCGAACGCATCCGATCTCACTGATTGAGCCCTTAGTGTGTTGATTCATGTTAAACACTGTAAAAACGCTTAATAAAAAAGACTCTGAGTTCAAAACCAATAACCGTTTTGTCATAAACAACAAAAAAATAAACACTGCACGCTCTCAAATGTTAGTCGCTGACAGGTGGAGGGTTTGCGATGTGTTGACGCCCTTTTCATTTTTTTCCCAAATCTGATTTAGTTTCAGAGTCAGACGTTGCTGTCCTCCAGCAGCGGTTCGAAGTCCTCGTCGCTCCCTGGCAGCGGCGTGTTGGTGTGAGCACCGGCCAGACTCGCGCTGCTCTTACGGGTTTGGCAGGGCGTCGCTGGGGGTGTCGGGTTGTCCGGAATGAAGAAGGCGACTACAAACGCCACCACCACCGTACAGGCGCCCAGGAGGAACGGAGGACCGGGGATTGTGGTCTTCTGCACAAAACAGGTGACAAGAAAGCAACATTAGAGGAAGTCATCAAGGATTTATGACACTGTTTGTGCTACTGAGTGAGTATTTCCTTAGATATAGATAATACATAACATTAACTAAATATATCAAGTATATACTGTATTTTCCGCAATGTAAGTTGATGAGATTTTGATGAGCCAAGTTTATTTGTACAGTGTATTTCCCACATTCCCACATGCTCTAGAAAAGTTTATATATTTAAAGTTTTATATATATAAATTTTAAGCATTAAAATTGCTGTGCATGGAGTGCCTTTGAGTCATGATGCAAATGAATCACTGAATCAATGTTTTGAACTGATTCACTAAACCAATTTCAAATTCTTCCTGTGTAGCAGACAGACTGACAACTGTACCTCTGTGGAGGTCTGTAGTGGGATGACATAGTCGGGCTGGATGGAGGTGATCCCGCTCAACTCCACATTAAAGAGGAAGAAAATGAAGCCGTACAGCGCCGGACCCAGACCGTTACAGAGCCCCCGAATCCCTGTTATCATGCCCTGAACCAGACCTGAGGTAATACAGCACACACAGATGGAAAAACGCCTTTAAATGCCTCGGATTTTCACTTGGAAGCCAACATGAAATAAAAATGTGTACTTTTTGAATACAAGTTCCTGCACAGTTCATTAGTTGTTTTAAAGACAAATGTTGTTTTTCTTCAATCCTCAAAGTTTTGAACAGTTAAAATTTTGAAAGTACGCATATAAGAGTTTACCCTGTTTATCTGGATCTGCGCTGCGTGACACTAAAGCGCTCACTGCTGGGAACGTTATGCTGGACATGGCCGCCACCGCGCCGGCCGCCCACATCATCCTAAACGACAACAAATATAACATCAGCATAAACGACAGTCGCTTCTGGACACGATGAACATCAAACAGAAGTGACTCGCTCTTCTTAATCCAGACGATTGTTCTGTAATGTTTGCATAAGCAGGTCATTTCTCTTGATTTAGATGTTAACTCACCACGGCTCGGACCCCAAACCGTACCAGGCCAGCTGGAGAATCTGGAAACCCAGACCCAGGAGAACCGTGTTCTTGTTCCCGATGGTCCTCATTAATAAAGTCAGAAACAGCGTCTGTAGGGAACATGAGAATAAATAACCACACTGCCCTGCAACATATTTGCTGAACAAATAGTCGTTTTGTGCTAATTTTGGGTTCTGATTCCAAAAATAGTGAGTTTTGCTTGAGCTTTCTCACAAAATATGATGCATTTTGTTGCATTTTTGTTTTCGACGGCCAATTGCCGGCCAAATCAGTCTTACTTCACCCTTCCACAAATTAAGGCCTTAAAAAGATCTTACATGAGGGCAGAAAATCTTACATTCATAGTCATGGCATTCAATGTTGCATGCACTGCACTGCAAAAAAATCTTCAGTTTTTGTTTTGTTTTCCAGTAGAAACATCCTTAAATCAGAGTACATTTACTTTAGATGCAAAATGAAGATATGAAGTTTCGTTTTCTGAGAAACTAAAAAGTGATTTCATGCTTAAAACAGGAACAAATATCTGTCAATGGGGAATGACAACTTAATTCAAAGGGAAAACAAGTTGATTTTTCTGAGCACATTGGCAGATATTTGTTCTTGTTTTAATTATAAACTCATTGATTATTTTGATCAATTTCTCAGAAATCAAGGCTTGTTATTTGAATTGTGTCATTTTGCATCTGTTTTGAGTTAAGAATCTTTAGACATTTGCACTGGAAAACGACAAAAATACTCAGGAAGAACAGCACTTGTTTGCAGTGTCATCAGAAGGTAGAATAAAAGTTATTTCCATCATAGTTAAGCTTTATTTATTTTTATTTTTTTTGTAAAATGAATCAAAAAGTAATGGATATCTGTAGGAATTTCTAGTTTCAAATTTTTAAGTATCTGCATTTTGTTCAAACGTTTAAGTATATACAACTCCTTAGCTTCTTAGACATTTACATTTAAAATCATATTGACAAATGATGTTCCCTTTAATTTATTCATTAAACTTGTGTCTTAAAAAGGTCTTAGATTTATCTTGATAAAGCTTGCACAAACCCTGCTGTGCAATTATCAGCCCATTTTCACATGTATGACATTAATTTATGCTTGCTTCTGATTTTAGTGGCCAGAAAATGCAAACATAACCTCGTGTTTTGGGTGTTTTACTACATCCAAACACTGACTGACAACTACAGATTTTGTGGGGGAAAAAGCTTATTTATTCATAAACTTGTGTTTATGTAAAGTTATTTGACATTAAATGTATTTTTCCACTCTTTTGCAGATTTTAAGTTAAAATATAAATTTTAAATACTTATTTTTTAACATTAAAAAGCGTTTTAACATTCAACTGCTTTTATTATTTTGATAAGTGCATTATTTTGCTTATTTCGTGGGGGAAAAAAAGGTGTGTTTTAATGTTTAAATTTATTATGTGATATTGTTTATATTTATTATTGTTTATATAATTAAATTTATTTACTTTATATTTATTTATTTATATATATTTATATATATCTATTTATTTATTATATGATTTTTTTTAACTTGGCATCATCATGTTAGGTAACATTAGGCCTTCTTTGCAAATCAGCAGACATTTTTTTTTCTCACATGCAGGGGGCTGTTATTATTATACTGAACCATCATTTTCATTGCTGTGTCATACTGAATCGGAGCAAAGCTGCTAGAATTCAACTTGCATGTTGCGGGGCTAAAAATAAAACCCCTCCACTTAAATAAACCAGCTAACACCATGCTATCTGCTCATTACAGCCCTGCCTATATTTCATTACATTTACCGCTGAACTTTTAAAGGAATTCAATTCAATTAGAAAGCGTTTGCGAGAGCCACTTTTACGAGATGCCTCGCCGGCTCAACGACACGAGTAATAAGGCAGAGCCAAGAATATTGCCTCAATTAAATACCTGCGCCAGGATGGAGAGGATTCCCACCACGCCGATGAACACCGCAATCGTTTTGGGCGAGAAGTTAATGACCTGAGAGACAGAGAGAAAGAGCTGCATCACCATCAGTCTGCACCAGCGCACCCGGATCCAATGAACTCTGTTATGTCCAGTAATGAGCCGTCACTGAGCTCAACTCAACGCTCAGACAGGATGCCACTAACAATCCAGCCGAACCCCAAACTTCCTAAGAAACCGACGAGTGTGTGAAATAGAATTCTAGAGAATGCAACGTTTCAAACTGCAGTTTGCTACATTCCTGTCACCTGACCTTGTTACATTGCATGTTTAACTAAGCATGTGAAATCCAGCTATTATAAATAAGTAATTATAAAGCTAAATAAATATATATATTAGGGAAATAGTAGGATAAAGGTTAGGGTAACTTCATTAACTTCAAATCAGTTCTTTAAGTTTTCTATTCATCAGTTAATCCTGACAAATAAAATGTATCACAGTTTCCATAAAAATATTGGGCAGCACAACTGTTTTTAACATTGATAATAATCAGAAATGTTTCTTGAGCAGCAAATCAGCATTTTTAAAAAAAATAATAATAATATATATATATATATATACATATACATACATATATATATATATATATATATATATATATATATATATATATATACACACATATTTACAACAGTATTTACAACAGTTTTTATTTTAAAAAGTAATGATATTTCAGAATACTATTCTTTTTAATTTTACTGTACTTTTAATCAAATAAATGCAGCCTTGGTGAGCATGAGAATTAAAAAAAACTTTTATAACGATATTTAATAGAATTTACAAAAAAATAAAAAAATATTGAGTATTTCATACAATATTTACTACAGTGAACACAAAGTTTACAAAAACATTGGAATAAATTAAAATTGAAATTATCTATTGACAAGTCTATTTATTCTGAACAGAAAATGCAATTTTTATTAAATATAATTACAGAATTTGCAGGGTTTATAGAATGTTTTATTTTTTACAGGATTTTTTAAATTTAAATTTAATTAAAATTCTTAATTATTTAATGGTACACATTTTTGATGCAATTTTGTGCAAAATGTATGCAAAAAAAACTTTTTAACTTCTGACAGTTAATCTAATAACGAGTCAAGAAGGATGAGGGGGAAAAAACTAACAAAAAGGTGCATTATGTGGATTGCATTGTGGGATACGTTATCGCAGTGTGATCTGTTGTATGCAGCACATTTTGTTGTTCATCATGCAGAAGCAGTATGAGTAGTAAGGTAGTGTTTTTGTTTACTAATCCTACTTGTTTAGTTAATTAGAAGCATGTTGCTGCTAAAACCCTTCCAGTCATCAGTGCAGCATGAATCATGGGACTGTTCAACAAAAGCAGACAGTGAAAACATGCAGCATAAATAAAGCACCCTGCAGGATAAACCGCTGATGAAAGTTTAATGGAAGCAGACGGGAACATTTAATCGGGAACATTAAATATAGAACCTTTACATTTGTTCTTAAAAACCAAGAGTAAACAGCTTACCTGACGCAGGTACAGGAAAAAGCTGGAGTACTGACCCGCCTCGGGCAGATAGGACAGAAACACTGTGATACAGATGAGCAGAACGGTCGTGTCCTGCCCGACCTTCCGCAAAGACTGTGAAGAAACACAAAATCATCAAGTAAACGTTCAGTAGCTCATAAAACTGAAATGAAAAAGGTGTTTTGTATAGTATTGTCATCAGTGTTTTTCCCATTTAAACTACTGATATAGTGATATATCAGCTGATATTTTACCATTTTGAGTGTATCCATTAAATTTTATTGAACCTCAACATTTTTATAAACAAAACAGTTACATAACACATTGTAAAGACAAAAAATAATAACAAAAATAAACAAACACATAAAAATTAAAATAATCTTTTAAATTCTTATATCAAAAAATATATTAGAAATTAAATGTTATGTAATTATTAATATTATATTTTTTCTCTCCCCCCCCACACTATAGATGACTATTCTTTGACTTTTCCTTGACCGATTTCATTCAGTTCCATAATCACAATTATAATGAAATAACGATAATGAAAATATCTGAAGACTGTTATGACAATTAATGTTAATAAAAATAAAAATATGACATGAAAACCTGTCTATGAAAACAGGAACACATGATTACACTGTGACGCAGTTACGCGCTATAGAGAGAGAGAGAAAGAGAGCTCCCACCGTGATGTGCAACGGACAAGGTTCTCATTATAATGCTGTTTATGGCAGATTTGTGCTATATTTATTTATATTATCAAGTGATTCCTGAAATCACCTCCACGTTTTCGAAACCATATGAAGTACGAAAACAATTTTAATTGAAGTATGCCTACTGTTGAACAAATATGATGAAAAAAGCACTGCTGGATTATTATAACATCAGTTTAAAAAAAAGGAACATCTAAAAGCAATATGACAGTCTCAAATAACTCTGACAATAACGGGCACTGCATTTGAGCATGAAACTAAACTGGTAATATGCAGTGCATTCAGCATGTTAAACGTTCCCTATCTGTCGGTCACTACGAGTTATGTCGTGACTCAACATTAGTGGTCTTACTTGGGAGCCTGAATCTCTCTGATCAAGAGAAAACGCCAATGAAATTTGGCTGGTGGATTTTGCATGCTGAGCCCACTCTGCCCAGCGTTTCATTTGGCGTGCCGATAGAGGATCAGATGTCGATAGCAGCATCGGTGGATGGGCTATCGTCCTCTGTGGGTGAAGATTCGGCGGGGCTGCCCCCCTCGGGTGTTGTCGCCACCGCCGAATCGGACTCCTGGAGCCACTGTGAGCATCTGCCGGGCCGCCGTGAGCATCAGGCTGGAGGCGTGCACACCTCTCAGTCCCGAGCCCTCGCGGCGGGATAATTGGTTCCTCGGCATGGGCCGTGGCTTACGACCACGCCCTGCCCCGGTTTCTTTCTTCCCAGAGGTGCATGAGGAGCTGATGAAGTTATGGACGGCTCCTTTTTTCGGATGGTAGCCGCTCGTCTGCCTCCTCCATCCTCACTACTCTCGATGGCAGGGCGGCTAGGGAGTACGTTGACATTCCCCCGGTAAAGAGTTCGCCACTTGGAGGAATCGTCCTCGTCTCCCGTCCAAAGGCTGTAAGTTGATGGCAGCTCTCACCGCCAAAGCTTACAGTCCTGTGGGCCAAGCCGCCTCTGCCCTGCTTGCCATGACTATCCTGCAGTACACCAAGCCAAGGCACTCAAACAAATGCACAAGGGTAGTACCGACCTGAGGTTGATGCAGGAACTGCACTCGGTGACTGACTTCGCCCTCTGGGTGACGAAAGTCACAGCGCGGCCCCTCAGGAAGGCGATGTCCACGTTAGTGGTCCAAGAGCACCATCTATGGCTCAGCCTTGCTAAGATGAGTGACATCAACAAAGTGCGTTTACTTGATGCTCCCATCTCCCAGGCTGAGCTATTCGGCGACACTATCGAGGACTCCGCCCAGGAGTTCTAGACAGTACAAAGGCAGACTGAGGCTATCCAGCACATCCTGCCACCTGCCACCGTTCTGCCGCAGGCCACGCCTCAGCCTGCCCGTCGCCGAGGGCGCCCTCCTGCGTCTGCTCCGCCCCTTGCTGAGACCATGCACTGCCCCCCCCCCACAATGAAGCTTGAGTCACCATTGGCAAGTAAATTTTTTATTTTACTCGCCAGACTTTTTACATGAAATGCATGAACTGCAACTGAACAAAATAAATAATAATAATAATAATAATTAAAACAAAACACACTTTCTCTGTTTGTATTATTCTTTATGGTTGCAATTTGGATTTAATTGACTTTCTTAGCAAATGACTTTCTCTTGCCACTTGACTTCAGCCACCTCTCCACAGCTATTGATGGATCATACTGCTGAAGCTCTTCTGTTGAAACGAGGATCAGGTCTGAAAGGCGTGAAGATGTGAGACTGCTGCGGACATCTGATTTTATTCTCTTTTGGGCACTGAAGGCTCTTTCGCAGTTGGCAGAGCTGATTGGCAGAACAAGAAAAATCTGAACATGAAGAATGTTTTGCATCTCATCTCTGTAGGGTTGCTTCAGCATCAGCGTCTGGTACAGGTCCAAGTATGACTTTCCATAAAGATCATCAGACACTCGCCTTTTCAAGCATCTCCATTGCCCAGTGATTTCTTCAACTTGACATACACATTGAACAAGCTTCTCTCTGAACCATTCAGTGAGGACCTTCAGCTCCTTGTTGCTGTGCAATAGTTCAAGGTGTTTTCTGTCATCAGGCCACTTGTCATGGTTGAATATTGCAAATTCTGACATCACAGCTTGTGCATTTTGATCTTTGTTAACTCCAAGCAGATTATCCAATTTAGCATGAAGGTGTTTCTTACAGGCTGAACATGCATATGCTCCACCTGTTGTCTCAGATTGTCCATCAGGCTCCCTCTTTCCCCTCTCAAGTCAATGCCCTGAAAAGTTGTGGTATGAGCACCAGGAGTTTCCATTTCCAGACACTGGGTGATGAAAGTTTTCAGCATACCATCTGGGAGAGGGTTGGTTTTCATGTAGTCAAGACTGGCTCACAAGATCATCTTTTCCTCTCAGGAAGACCTTCAGTGCCCTGTATAAATGAGGCACCCAACGTGTTCCTTTCACTGGCTTTGGTTTGTAGAATCTAGATTCAGGTTCTTCAGAAACTGTCTTAAGTTCTCTGTGGCTCTTTGGGCTGAAATGGTAGGTTTTCCAAATCAAGTGCAAGGTGTCATCTACAACCCGAATTCCGGAAATGTTGGGACGTTTTTTTAATTTGAATAAAATGAAAACTAAAAGAATTTCAAATCACATGAGCCAATATTTTACTCACAATAGAACATAGATAACATAACAAATGTTTAAACTGAGAAATGTACAATTTTTTGCACAAAATGAGCTTATTTCAAATTTGATGCGTGCTACAGGTCTCTAAATAGTTGGGACGGGGGCATGTTTACCATGGTATAGCATCTCCTCTTCTTTTCAAAACAGTTTGAAGACGCCTGGGTATCGAGGTTATGAGCTTCTGGAGTTTGGATGTTGGAATTTGGTCACATTCTTGCCTGATATAGGTTTCCACCTGCTGAAGAGTTTGTGGTCGTCTTTGACGTATTTTTCGTTTAATGATGCGCCAAATGTTCTCTATAGGTTAAAGATCTGGACTGCAGGCAGGCCAATTCAGCACCCGGACTCTTCTACTATGAAGCCATGCTGTTGTAATAGCTGCAGTATGTAGCTTTGCACTGTCCTGCTGAAAAACACAAGGCCTTCCCTGAAATAGACGTCATCTGGAGGGGAGCATATGTTGCTCTAAAACCTTTATATACCTTTCAGCATTCATAGTGCCTTCCAAAACATGCAATCTGCCCATACCGTATGCACTTATGCACTCCCATACCATCAGAGATGCTGGCTTTTGAACTGAACGCTGATAACACACTGGAAGGTCTCCCTCCTCTTTAGCCCGGAGGACACGGCGTCTATGATTTCCAACAAGAATGTCAAATTTTGACTCGTCTGACCATAGAACACTTTGTTTACATATGGCTTCCTTTTTGCATGATAGAGCTTTAGTTGGCATCTGCAGCTGGCATGGCGGATTGTGTTTACCGACAGTGGTTTCTGGAAGTATTCCTGGGCCCATTTAGTAATGTCAATGACAGAATCATGCCAATGAGTGATG
>JAFVLL020021330.1:42430-70856 GCA_021397915.2 Tor tambroides
TTGAAACACATGTATTTGGTACTTGCTACCTTATATCTTTACTCTTTCATTTCATTCTTTTCATGGCTTTGGAAAACTTGCATCTGATGTTTCTCCACGTCGCTTTTTGCGTAACTCCAGGTCGTCGACACCAAGCTTCGTTGCAATTTCTTTCTAGGAATTAAATGCTTTCTCTGAACCTTTAAATTCCCCCCGCGAGCGATTGTACAGGTGCGGATATATTTGTGGCAGTTCAGCTATTCGACACAGTGTAGGCTATTTATGTTGCTAGTGACTTGGAGATCTTGTTCTCCTGCCTGACCTCCGTTGAATGCGAAACGATTCAGGAAAAAATTGCGCGTCAAAGAAGGTGGAGCTCCAGAACACACCCACCGATTGCGTAATCGCCACAGACCAATGGTAGCTCAAGGGTGTTTACAAGCCAAAGCGAACTCCCCCAGAAAGTTCGCTTTGGTGAGCTGTATCAAACTGCCAAAACTAACTCAAAACGAACTTCGTTTCGGCCTGATTTTGTTTGAAATGATGTCATATCAGTTCGTTCTTCGATTTAGTTTGAAGTATATCGGGGCCTTAATGTCTGCACAGAACTGGACTCTTTATTCTTTGCGCTTGAAAACAAAAAAATTATCAAGCGTTTTCTGTTCAAATTGGAATTTTCGCTTTTTTGCATCCATTTGCATCCACAGTAAAGAAAGAACATGATCTAATGCATCAATTCTCTTTACACAGCATGTGTAGCGTATCTCTTTCTCCCACGTTGAGTGCGCGTGTGAGAGAAAGCGACAGAGGGCGCTCTCAGCTAAGTGACGGTGTTTAATGTGGACTGAGCTAAATTTATTCTTTGCATCTAACTCAATCACAGGCAAGTAAAATCAGAAAATTTACTAGCCATTGGCTAATTAAAGACATTTTTTAGTCGCATAGCAGGAAATTTACTCGCATATGCGAGTGATTTACTCGCATTGTAGGGGGTTGCCCCTAAGTCCTCCAAGAAGATGACGAGGCGGCCCTGACACGGACAGCCCGGAGATGCGAGGAACTGCTTCTCTTCCGGAGATGGCGAGAGCCTTCAGAGGGATCCCTTTGAGCCGCTGGACTCCTGATAATTCCTGAGCATAATTCCTGTCTGCTAAGATAGCGCTCCTGACCACGCTCACTTCCATCAAGAGGGTCGGGGACCTCCGAGCATTTTCGGTGAGCAAAGAGTGGCTTGTGTTCTGGCCGGCCTACTCTCACATTGTCCTGAGACCCCAGCCTGGAGACGTGCCCATGGTTCCCACCACGCCTTTTCGCGATCAGGTGGTGAACCACTGCCCTCGGAGGAGGCAGATCCAGCCTTGGCGTTGCTTAAGCCTTGTTGTCCCGTAAGAGCGCTGCACATATATGTGGACCGCACTCAGAGCTTCAGTAGCTCTAAGCAGCTCTGTGTCTTCTACGGAGGTCAGCAGAAAGGGAAGGCTGTCTCCAAGCAGAGGTTGGTCCACGGGATAGTAGATGCCATCGCCTTGGCGAACCAATCCTGTGGCGAGCCGGTGCGTCTCTGGCAGACATCTGTAGAGCTGCGGGCTGGGCGACGCCGAACACCTTCACGAGAGTTTACAGTCTCCGCGTTGAGCCAGTTTTTTTTTTTTTTCTGACGCCAGGCCCAGTATTGGTGTTAGCTTGCCCGGGTCTCTGGTCAGCCCCTGTTCTGGGCTAGGTGTCCTTGTGGCTTGATTCCCTTATGTGTATTCTTCCACGGTAAGGTTTCCCTCTCGGTCAACCAGTGTCTTCCCTTTGACAGACCCGTTCTGTCAGTCTCTGCTGGCAGTCGTTCCATCTCTACTCTCAAGTAGGACCTGCCTCAGAGACCCATTCCTTATGTGGTACTGCCCCAGGCCTGAGTCAGTCCATATTAGTGTCTCCGCATGATACCTCCCCATGGGTAGGATGTGGCCTCTGTAGCGCCCTTCTCCGGAAGGCTCGCTTCCCCATCTTTACTGCCAAGCTGTATCAACAAATAGGAAAGACTTGAGGCAATCTTTCATTGAAGGTCGAAATCCCTTCTGTTAAGAAATTTCTGTGGTGAAAGGAACAGCGGCTTGGCTATCATCAGCAGCAATATACTCACCTTTGGTCCCTGTGGGGGTACCAAGGTCAGTGAATTTGCGCTAGGGCGGTGGGAAGGTTACAACCTTTGCATAGCATTTGTCTGACACGCAGCTGCTTGTCAACATTTGCAATGCCATAGGGTTGTGACGGGGTTCAGGTTGTGGTGCTTTCCATGGACCCCTAATGTCGAGTCACAACATAACATCTCTGTTCTCTCTATCAGGAAATGAGCGTTATGTACGTAACCAAGACGGTCCCTATCTGCCGGTCACTACAAGTTATGTCATTAATTTCCCAACTTTATATACATACACATATATATATATATATATATATATATATATATATATATATATATATATATATATATATATATATAAGCAGAGAGGAACGTGTGTGACGTGTTATGTGTTTCCGGTGCGAGTACGCTGCTGCTTCAGACCGGGCTGTTTGTCTTTTTTGTCTTGTTTAAATGTGTTTTTACGTCTACACATTTATAAATGGACTTACACTTCGACAGGACAATTCATTTTTCTGCTTCTCGTGGTGTGCCCCGCTATGACACTTTCTTACGGTGTTTCATCTGGCTACCTGAACCCGTCGGCCTGCCTACCTGGTGGTGTTTGTGGTGTGGGTGCTGCGGGCAGAGTGCCTGCGTCGCTGACGGGAGTGTTTCGCGGGGAGGTGGACTACGTTGTCGGTTTTCCCGCTTGCCGTTTGGGCTCTGCGCTGCGCTCCTTCGGGCTCTGTGGTGGACGTCGAGTCATCGAGTGTTCCTGTTTGCCTCTCCGGGTCCTGGAGCTTCCACTCGTTTGGACTCTGTGGCGTTTGAGGCACAGTGTGACTCTGGTTGCTTGGTATGCCGCTCCTTGAGGGACTATTGGTTGCTGCATTTTACTCTACTGCTCCTGTTGCATGGACTCTTGGTCATATAATTGTATATTTCTCACTCCAGACTATGCATTTTCTGATACCTTGATTGTCTGTGATGTTTGATACATACACTGTATTGTTTCTTGTGTTTTTTGTTGCGTTTATGTTTTGATTTGTAAAGCACTTTGAGCTCTGGAAAAGTGCTATATAAATTAAACATTATTATTATTATTGTTATTATTATTATTATATATACACACAAACAGATACGTTTTCATAACGCTTACATATTATACCAAATAATTACCAAATTATACCAAAAAAAAAATAAACAAGTGGACAATGCTCCTTTAAATCCTTACAGCGAACGGGTCGGCCTGCTCCCAGGAGATGGGCGCTCCCCATGTGTTGAGCCTCATCTTGTCAGGCAGCGACTCTGGGACGGCCAGCAGGATGAAGCAGATGTCGGCCAGAGCGATGAGAGTGGCCACCAGCACCACCAGATTATCGCCGTAGCTGGCCGACAGATACGCGCCGATGGCAGGGCTGGTGACCAGACTCGCTGCGAACGTCGCAGAAACCTGCAAGCAGACATAAATATAACTGCTCTATCCAGCTGGGTCAAGGACACTGAATCCAGGTCATGCAGAAGAAATATCCTAAAACAGCTTCACTGAGATCTGAGACTCTGAAATCTGTCCAAAATGCTTTTTATATTTAATAAAAGAGCCTCTTACCAGTCCGTACGCCGTGCTCCTCTCACGCTCATCCGTAACATCTGCGACGTAAGCGAAGATTACGGAGAAAGTGACGGAAAACGCGCCGGACACTGATATCATGGCAAAGTACCACCTGAAAACAAGAAGTGAAATATGAAATTAATCTAAACATTTGAAGATGTTGTTTTAAGAACAGGGCTCCCTAAACGTTTACACAACACTAATACACTATTTATATATATTTTTCAGTTGATTTGTGATTATTGGATAAAACATTTCAATCACATCACTATTGGTCAGACAATGAAAGCTGAGTATAACTAAAAAATATTATATTAATACACACACACACACATACATGCATTATATGTAAAATCATAATTATAACAAAATTATAAATTATAACTTTATCTATCTGTCTAATTTTATAACAGTTTTGTAAGTATAAAGAAAGAAATTATTACAAATATTGTACTAAATATTATAGTTATAATTATTAACAATTTTAAAGTATAAATTTAACAATTTGTTTTATATATATATATATATATATATATATATATATATACACTGAACAAAATTATAAACGCAACACTTTTGTTTTTGCCCCCATTTTTCATGAACTGAACTCAAAGATCTAAGACTTTTTCTATGCACACAAAAGGCCTATTTCTCTCAAATATTGTTCACAAATCTGTCTAAATCTGTGTTAGGGAGCACTTCTCCTTTGCCGAGATAATCCATCCACCTCACAGGTGTGGCATATCAAGATGCTGATTAGACAGCATGATTATTGCACAGGTGTGCCTTAGGCTGGCCACAATAAAAGGCCACTCTAAAATGTGCAGTTTATATATATTATATATTTATGAATATGTTTATATAATCTTATTTTTTTTAAACTTAATAAATTATTATAAATAGTATATTTATTATTATTCAGTCACAATTAATATTATAATATTTTTATAACAATTTTTATTAATACAAAGAAAAAATGAGAAATATGATATAAAATATTATATAATCATAATTATTATGATTACGTAATGTAAATAATTACATTCTATAAATTATTATATTATAATTATATTATTTTTAAAAAATGAACATTTGTAAGTGAAAAGTAAAAATAATTACAAATACTATATTAAATTTTATACTAACATAAATAACATTACATAATTACTAATTATATATATTTATACACACACACACACACACACATATATATATATATATATATATATATATATATTTTTTTTTTTTTTTTTTTTTTTTTTTTCCCTCCAGCCAAGGTCATGTCAGGATGTTCTCACCATGGACTGAGTCTCATGAGCGGGATGGGCGCACACGTGAAGAACACGGTAACCAATAGAAACGATCGTCTGCCCCACACGTCTGATAGAGCGCCAATTAACGGAGCGCTCATAAACGACAGCAGACCCTGACGAACCAAAGCAGAAACATCACTGTGACACTAAAACCAACACAGATGAACTAACCAGTCCAATATATTCACAAACATCACGTACCTTCACTCCCTGAATCAGGCCATTTATTAAGAACGTGTGTTTGGGGAACGTTTCATGCAGAACCTACAAATGAAAAATACACATTTCAATAGACAGATCAAATATAATACAATTTAGATCTTAAAATGTGTATTTTCCCTGGTTCTTATTTGCCTTCACAAATAACCAGAGACTAGAGATGGTGCTAACCAGCGTTATTTTTGTGCCATTTACTGTATATACTACTATATTATTTATTAATATTTAGCTTTCATTTTCATATTTTCAGTTTTCATTTCAATTTATGTTTTATGAAAATGTTCTTGAGTCTCAGCCCTAGATTGAATAGTGGTCTTCAACCTTATACTGACACCTTCTGGTGTAAGCTTTGGCAAAAAATAAAATAGTGCACCTATATTTGAAGCATGTATCCTGATAAACGTGAACCACAAACATAACTGAGAATTAAAGTAACTCACAGTGAGCATCGGCGTGGTCAGGAGACCCCAGGCAAAAAACTCCAGGAAGATGACCACAACAGCATGATAGACGCTCGGCTTCCCGATGCCCTGCTGGACCTGCAGCATCACACACATAAACAGCTCTTTATTAATAATGCTAATCATAATGGAGAATGCCAGACTCCTCGGCTTTCAATGGGACTCGTCTCATTGCTATTCCTCCGGGACGTTTGGACACAAAAGACGAAAGAGATTCAGCCTTGCCAAACTCTCAGTCCACTGCTGACACAAGTTCACAGTCTAATAATGTGTTAAAGAATTCACTGAGATATGCACTCACCAGAATGTCTTATCAATGAAAAAGTGAGTTAATAATGTCATTTAATCTCTTTCATACATGAAGCAGGAAAGACAGAGACGTTATTTTGGTTGAAAACAGGAAACTTGTTTCTCATGCAGACATGATGCAGCAGAGAGTTTGGGACAGAAGTTACGTAATGGACAACATTTAACTCTCTCTGGAGTTCTTTGAATCTTTCATGGATCTGTGAAGCTTTTCGAGGCTCTATGAGCTCTTCTTGTGTAATGTGATAGAAAAGTTTTAAATATACATCAATAATACAAACAAAACAAAGTGTTATGTGAGTTGCATGTATGAATTTTAAACAACGTTATGAATTCAAATGAATGGCCACCTGGGCAATTTGTATTAGCTTGGATGTGTCAACTATGTTTAAACCCTGTAAATGTCAAAAAGCTTCAATAAAAAATAAAAAAAAACATTATGTGCTGGTTTATCTATTTCCTCTAATTATTGTAGTTGTTTTGCATGACTGTATGTTTAGAAAGAGTAGAAATGTATGGCATTCTGTAAAAATACATTTCCAAATCTTTTTTTGTACTTCCAAATTAATTCAATTTATTATTAAATACATATATATACATGCATTTATAATAAAAAATATAAAATACATATCTTAATTATAAAAAAATATATATATATATATATATATATACACACACACACACAACTTTATATTTTATATGCATAATTAGATATTTAAATATGCAATATATGTAAATTTAAATATAATTTAAAGTTACATATATAGGTATTTATTTTATAGTTTATTATAAATGCATGTATATATAATTATATAGTTATATAACTTTGTGCATATATATACACACATTATATATATATATATATATATATCACATATAAATATATATATATATATATATAATATATCAATATATAATGTATAATTACATATTTTATAATATATATATAAGTATAATATATATAAAACATTTTTATTTACATTTTTTATAAAATATATTTAAAATACACACACACATATATATATATATATATATATAGTTCAGCAAACCATCAAATTAGTAAATAAAGGTTTATCTTATTAATTAATAAAAAATAAACGTCTTATTGGAATAATTTGTTCTGTCTTCAGATCAACAGGATGCGCAAATGACATCACAGACGGTAAGTAATGAATGAATGAAGGAAGATTCCGGCGTCCCCATGACAACAGACCGAGCTCGTGAGAGGCGCACGTGAGTCAGATAGGTGTTGTGCGCGCGCTCGCGTCAGTTACGTAATAACCGACAGCGGCGCTTCAATCGGCCAATGTAGCATTAGCATCACCTCATCCTGCTAAAAACCATCGATATCGCACATGACACCTGTCGATACGCTGTGAGAAATGTTATAAAGACCGTAAACATTATTACAACAATAAAACGACAATTCAATCGCAGTTCAAAAAAATTATAAATGTTGTGATTTGTCAGGTAGCCGAAGCGCTATGAGCGCTCCTGCGCACGTATGTAAGATTAATAAGAAATGAATTCTTATACATGCGTATTATAAAGCAATGAGCCATTTAAATACACATTTTATTATTGTAAATGTTTAAATGTTTTTACGGAAGATACCGTAGCTAAAATTAACAGAAACACAGACGCTCCAATGAATGAATGCATGCATGAATGAATGAATGAATGAGTCTCAGCGGAACATCGTTGAATTTGAGATGTTTGCGTCATGTGTGTTATTCTCACCGGATTGTCATGCTTCATTATGATCCTCTTGACAAGCACAACCCGACTGGTGTGTTTTGGGTCTTTGTCGCCCTGGGCCATCATCATCTTCTTCATCATCTCATCACATCTCATGTGAGGAACGTAAAATCCGTCCTGCTGCGTGCATATCTGCGCTCCGCCGCCTCCTTCCAGCTTTACCGTCGAGTACAGCCGTCCAACCGGCCAAAAAAAATCAGTTCCGATCGGTTATTTGCATCCAGTAATAAGCAGACTGTACGGATGAAATGGTGCCGCTCTGCCGTGTGTTACGTGATCGCAGATTCGCAGTGCGCAGAACAGCGCCGCCGAGCGGTCAGACTGAGAAACAGCGAGCAGCTGTTCCTGAGCCAGCTTCTCATGATGCTGTGGATTCATCCGCGGCGGAGGACGCTGGTCTCGGCTGATCTGGACTCAGGATGACGGTCCGGTTTCTCACTGGGCGAGTGACAGAGGTGCGTCACGCTTTTTACCTTATCAGATGATGTTTTCCCTTTTCAGAGGATGTTACCAAGGCTCAGACCAATAGATCACGGTGGGGTGGATGATGAGACTTCACTATTATTATTACAAGTTACTATAAATAACTTTAGTTATTTATTTAAAGTCTGTTTTTTCACATATGAAGAGTTAAGATGCAAAAGCCTCTAAGTGCTGTTTGAAATTTTGTTCTAAAATGAGCATTTTTCTCAGGCTCCTATATCTGTAGGTTCAGTAATTTCACTTTAATGGCAATGAATTGGTTCTTTTACCAAAAGCTGCAAAAAATACCATAAAACAGTAATATTGTGAAATAATATTAGCGTCCTATGTGTTTTCTATTTGAATATATTTTAAAATGTAATTTATTCCTGCAATGGCAAAGCTAAATTTTCAGCAGCCATCACTTCATGATGATCCTTCAAAAATTATTCCATGTATTGGAGCCCTTTTTGACTGCTCAAAAGATAATATAAGAAGATATACTTAATTTGTGTTTCATGCTGGTGAAATTTCACATACACAAATGAAAATTTACTGGCTCTAAACCTCTCTTTTCTTTATTCAGTTGATCTGGACAAGTACATGGAAACTGTCCAAAGCTCTGTTAATCCTAGCAATGAGAACTGTATCTCTCCTTTGTGTGTCCTCTCAAAGTCTACAGTACATTTATTACATTTTTTAACCCAGATGGTTTTGCTACACTAACCATAGTTTTACCATGGTATTTGTAGTAAAACTGTGGTTATACAACCACACCTTTACCATAATAATGGTTAAATTTAGTGATTTGTATCTGTATACTTTTTCTTTCTTTTTCTTTTTCTTTTCTCTTTTCTCTTTTAACTGTACTGCCTTAATGGATTAATGTTTTGTATTGTTTAATAAAGAAATGATTCACAAACCTGCTCTGAAGTTTTGATCTAAAACAAATGATTTGCGATTGCTTACGCGATCTGAACTTCCCCAAAAAAGCACTGCGAATTTACAATCTGAATCAAATGATTCACGAATCCGTTCTGAAGTCCCGATCTGAATCAATGATTCGCAAACCTGCTCTGGAGGTTTGATCTGAATCAAATGATTTGCGAACCCGCTCTGAATCTCCGATCTGAATCAAGTGATTCGCAAAACCGCTCTGAAGTTCCAAAACATTCTCAAACCTGCTCTGAATCTCCGATCCAAATCAAGTGATTTGCGATACGCTCAATCCGTGCTCTGAAGTCCCAGTCTGAATCAAATGAACCCACTCAAATGAACCCTGATCTGAATAAAAAGATTTGCAATAGACTAAGCATTCTAAAGTTACGTTCTGAATCAGATGATTCATGGTAAGCACTCCGAAGTCCCGTTCTAATTCAAATGATTCGCGATAGGCCTATGTGCTTTGAAGTCCCGATCTGAATCAAGTGATTCGTGATACCTGATGCACTTTGAGCGCTTCTAACAGTGAATAATTTTGGGACACAATGGTTTAACTGATTAGGAGTGTCAAAAAGCTCCGTTTCACCCATCAGTACGTGCTTTTTAAAATTATTACAAGTGATGTTGAAATTCGAAAATGAATGGCTCTTTGAACTTGCTTTTGCTAGTAAATAGCTTGAACGATCGAAGTCACGAGTTTGAATTTGAATCAACCAGAGCGGTTCCAGCGTAAATGACTTGAGTTGAATTGAATCGGTTTGTCTGTTCTTCATGTTTATATGACACTGTCAGCTTAGAAATAAGTGAAAAAGTATGATATTTACAAAGAAAATATCTATATTTCCATTTCGTATAACTGCTTTCCACGTCAAAGACATCCAACATAAATCTACAAACATATTCAAGTGAGGTAACCAGTTTACTGCTAACTAGTGAAACGCTCTGGTTATTGACGTGAGATAAGGGAACAAGCATTGTGTGTATGGGGAAAACTCCTGTTTTACTCTGTACTGAAACCTGATTTGTTCACGTTTGTGTAGCTGCACAAACCAATGGTGCTTTAGGAACCAGGCCTGGTTCCTGCAGAGCGGGGCCACTAGGAGGAGAGAGCACTTGGTCTCCCTGATCTGCCTGATGACCTGAGGAATCAGGGCGATCGGGGGAAACGCGTATAGGTGAGCACTGGGCCAGTCGTGGGCCAGAGCATCTCGCTGTATCGAGAAGTATGTTGGGCAGTGAGAGTTGTCTTCTGAGGCAAAGAGGTCGACCTCTGCCCTCACGAAGACTGTCCAGATCTCTTGAATCATTTGAGGGTGTAGCGCCCATTCTCCCGGGGCTACCTTGCCTCTGGACAGCATGTCCGCACCAAGGTTCAGTCTGTCCGGCACATGAACCACCCTTAACGAGAAGAGTTCTTTCTGTCCCCAAAAGAGGAGGCGACGAGCCATCCTGCAAAGAGTGTGTGACCTGAGACCGCCTTGGTGATTGATGTAAGCCACTACAGTCATGCTGTCCAACTGGACCAAGACGTGGTGCCCTTTTAAGGCTGGAAGGAAGGTTTTCAGGGCTAAGAAAACCACCAACATTTCTAGGCAGTTGATATGCAGGCGTTGCTCCGGGGCTGACCAGGAGCCGAACACCGGATTGCCCTCCAACAGGGCGCCCCAACCCAAGTTGGACACGTCCATTGTGGCTACCTTCCTTCTGGAGGTCAGACCTAACCTCATTCCTGTTTGGAACAGGCGATTGGTCGTCCAAGGGGCCACAGCCTTGATACAGCGGTGGTCTACCCTGACAGGAAGCCGCCCGAGGCGCCCGGCGTGGGGTGGAACGTGGGATTTGAACCAAAACTAAAGGGGCCGCATGTGAAGCAGGCCCAGAGGAATCGTAGAGGCGGCAGGCGCCATAAGGCTGAGCAGCCTCTGAAACACCTTTAGGGGGCGTATCATCCCCGGTTTGAGAGACGCCGCCAATCGCTGAATAGTCTGGGATTGCTCCAGCATAATCCATGGCTGCATTTGGGAGAAGTCTAAAATTGTTCCCAGAAAGACAGCTCGCTGTCTGGGCAACAGCTGACTCTTGTACGGGTTGATGATCAACCCGTGGTGCTCTAAGTGGCTGAGTAACAGCTCCCGTTCTGACCTGGCTAGAACTAGCCAATCGTCGAGGTACTTCAAAATACGGTCTCAGAGGGGAAAGAGCTGCATCTATGCACTTTGTGAAAGTGCGCGGGGCCAGAGACAGTCCAAACGGAAGGATTGTATATTGATAGGCCACTCCCTCGAACGCGAATCTCAAGAACGGTCTGTGATGGGGGGCTATGTGGATATGAAAGTCTATGTGGATGTGAATGTGTGCATCTTTCAGATCCACAGTCAAAAACCAGTCCTAGGGGCAAATGTGCACGAGGATCTGTTTGATAGTTAACATCTTGAACGACCGGCGCATAAGCGAGTGGTTCAGACGCCTGAGATCCAGAATGGGTCTGAGCCCGCCATCTCTCTTTGGAACGAGGAAGTAGCGGCTGAAAAAGCCTGACTCGCTGTTCGCTGGGGGCACTATTTCCACAGCTCCTTTTGCAACCAATGTCTGCACTTCTTGTCGGAGAACGAGCTCTTCGTTGTCCGGAACAGATGTTTGAATGACGCCTGTGAAGCGAGGTAGCCTGCGAGTGAACTGAATTGAGTAACCTTGTTGAATTGTTTTTAAAACCCAACTCGACACTCCCGGAATGTCTGCCCAAGCCATGAAACGGGAGGCGAGAGGGTTTACTTTTGCTAATGTGAGATCGCCAGAGAAGGCAGGGAACTTGCATTCGCATGAGTGAGTGAGAGAGTGTGAAGAGGAAATTTGCTCTTTAGAGGAAATTTGCTCCGAAGGAGAATGATCTGATGAAATGGCGCTGCGAGCTGACTTATATACACTCCACCCTCCGCCCTTTCTGGCAGGCTAACGCGCCATTGGTTTGTGCAGCTACACAAATGTGAACAAATCAGGCTTCAATACCGAGTAAACAGGAGTTTTCCCCATACACACAACGTGAAGTGAACGTTCGAAAGGGAACACTCCATTAACAATAGTTAAAGAGGGTAAACTTTATCATTCAGCTGAACTGTGCTTGTATGTTAAAACACTTCTTACTTCACACATATTACCGGTAAACATGCGTCCTTGAGAGCGTTTTCTATACTTTAACTTCTCAGGTAATATCAATGGTGTGACCTGTCAGATCCAGCCGAAATTACAACGACAGTGGTTACATATATATAGCTCATTGTTTGATCATAATCATTGCTAGGGACAATTTAGCAGTCGCTGGATATTGTAGGGACATCTCATAGCGTTCCTAAATTCTGCTCCTAAATTCTGTTCCTAAAATACGCTCTTGCCTGGAATTACTTAAGCCATGCTGTAGACCTGAAAAATAATCTGTAATAAGAAATAAATTAAATAAGAAAAACAGGAAGCAAAAAAGCAAGCAAAGCTAAGCTACACATTACTTTAAAATAATGCATTATTTATTATAAAATATAAAAACAGATTTTGTAGTTTTATTATTTTTATTTAAAAGTGTTTAGGTAAGTTTTAAAATCTTTAAAACTTGCCTAAAATCTTTGTTTAAAATCTATTTATATTTGTATTTTTCATTTAAAAGTGTTTTTGTTGCGTAAGCTGTGACCTTTTATAAAATATAAAAACAGATTATGGGTTCTATAATATTTTTTTATTTATTTTTATTTTATTTAAAAGTGATTACAATTTACTTAATTTTTGTTTATTTAAAAGTATGTTTCGTTGTGTAGCCTGTTATAAGGACCTTTTATAAAATAAAATTACAGATTATGTAGTTTTCTAACATTGTTTTATAAATAAATATATTGGTTAAAGTTATTGAGTCAGAAATCAGTCTCAATCAACCAATTTCAATATTAATGTGTTTTACTGAAGCAATTTGGCTTAAAACTTAACTATTTTTATGGTTTGCATCAATTAAGTTGATGGGTCTCAGTGGCAGCAGATCTGTTAGCATAATGAGCTGCTGAAGTTTGTTTATCTGTATCGCTAGGCAACCGCTTTCCTCATCTTACCACTGAACCTGTGTGTGAATGAATCCCAATGGACAGGAAAACATTTAGCACATGATCTGCTCCCTGCTGATTTTCACAGGACATAGATTAAAGAAATTAACTGTAAGACAATAACTACAGTAAAATGGCTTTAGCAAGTGGACATTGGGTTGACAAGGAAATTGCAGGAGTCCCACCAAGCCCAAGGTGAGTTCATTCTGCTTGCAGATGTATATGTAATGCCATAAGGAGGAAAAAAATTGAAATAAGCATTATAATTATAATTTACAGATATGGCCATGCGATGACTGTGGCAGGAAATATCGCTTTCTTGTTTGGAGGAGCATCCAGCGCGATCACAGAGGTGTGTGAATTCAAGAAACCGCTGAAAACATATGTTCTTATTTCATAAAGATTATTGATTCAAACATAGTGCCTGTGCAATTGTTTTTTATCCTTAGGATGATCCTCCAATATATCTGAATGACTTTTACATGATTACAGGTACCTTTGGTGAAATATTTCGCTGTTAACACAAGTGAATGTTTGTTCCTAAATGCATTATTAATTTCATGAGTTTGCATCTTTTCTAGTGTATTTTTCTTCTCTTTTAGTTTCACCTAATAGAGTTACATGGGAGCTGATGCCTCAGAAAGGTGATGTTCCCACAGTAAGAGAAGGACACACTTTATGGTAATGAGAGAGTTCATATATTAATATTTAAAGCTAAAACCTCCACTGTTCAAAATTTGAGGTCAGTAAATTCTCTTCTGCTCACCAAGGCTGCATTTATTTGTTTGAAAATACAGTTAAAGATTGGGAATTATTATTACAATTTAAATTTTAATTTCTTTATTATATTTTACATATATATTATTTAAATATTTCAAAATGTAATTATTTAATTATGAGTATTTTTCCCTCTATATATACAGATGATGTGTAGTGATACAGTTTCAGCTGTGCATTTTAAAATTTAAGTTAACCTGAAATACTACAAATAAAAGTGTTATTTTTATAAAGTGTTAATTTATTTCAAATTTATTTATTCTAAAATGTAAAAATAATTGATTTTACATTTTATAATACATTTATTTAATCAATAATACAGTACATTTGTGAAATATTATTGCAATTTCAAATAACAGTTTTCTGTGTTAATATGCCAATTTACTGCTCAAGAAACATTTCTGATTATTATCGATGTTGAAAACAGTTGTGCTGTCCAATATTTTTGTGGAAACCATGATACATTTAATTTTTCAGGATTCTTTGATGAATAGAACGTTCAAAAGAATAGCATTTATTTGAAATAGAATCTTTTGTAATATTATAAATGTCTTTACTGTCACTTTTGATCAATTTAATGCATCCTTGCTAAATAAAAAATATACATTTCCTTTCAAAAAAAACTTACTGGCCCCAAACTTTTAAACAGTAGTGTGTATGCACATTAAAAAAAAACACTTAATTTTGATAATAAATCAGAAGTGCATCATGAAAACATTTTTCCTATAGTGTCGTTAAAGGGAAACTCTACTTGTTTGGAGGTTCCTCACATCCTGAAGCTAAAGAGTGTCTCCCAGGCGTGTATTGCTTTGACATTGGTGAGACTAAATGCATGTGACTTTATGATGAAACTGAACAGCTTGTGTTGTTGTCGTCATGTTGGTTTGGATTGCCTTGTGCGTCAGTGTCATTGACGTGGGAGAAGCTGTTGACTGGAGGAGTGTGTCTGCGGACTCTGAGACACAGCGCAGCGACTCTGGGAGAGAATATCTATGTGTACGGAGGGATTCTGGACGGTGTCCCTACAGATGACCTCATGATGTTCAACATCGGTCAGTACTGTGAGGACTTCACCCGTCTCAGACGCTGGACTGCATTATTAGATGTGTTCAGTGATATTTGTATTTGTGTTTAAGTTAACAATTCAGAGACCTCTAAATGATCAAACCGTTGCTGATAAACCTGTCACACTCGCACACAATCTACTGCATGCCTTCTGTCGTCTGATTGACAGTTTAGAGTTTTTATCAAGTAAAATGTCTTTTAGTTCAATTGTACAAACACCTTCAGCTGGAGCTTCATGTGTCTTTCTGCTGTCAAATCTTGACTGATTTTTATCAAGTAAATGTCAGTCATATGATCAACTGTAGTCATATTACCAGATGGACACTTACTGGACTGAAGCAGCTCAGCTTTACTTGATTCTCCATCAATCATTTTTTAGGAAAATCAGTGCGTCTCAAATCTGATCATCAGGATCTTTTGAGGAACGTTTGTTTCCAGAAGCTTTTGTTCCTCAGTGATCTTCACAAGCCTCCAAAACATCTCACATCTTCTGAGGAGCGTTTATTTCTTCATCTCTCAATCAGCATTGGATTGCATTGCATTATATGTTTGGATCATTTCAGTCTCATTTTACTAAGACATATTATTGATGACTGATATTTAGATCATTATTTATGTAAATCTGCCATATTTTTGTAAAGATCTCATTGAGTTACAAGCATCAGAATTTCATCACTTTTTGTCTATATAAATATCTGCATTTGCACCAAGTTACATATTTTTGCTCAGTTTGGGCCTCTGAATAAAACTGAGCTGTTTTTACTCCATATTCTCACTGTCAGACTATGAGCCATAAAAAAGTAAGAAAGAACAAATCAACTTTTCTGACTATTATTTCATATGCAAGGCTTGAAGTTGTTTTAAAAGAAATACTTCACGTGAAAATTAAAATTGTCATTATTTGCTCTATCATGTTGTTCTAAAGTCAAAGAAATACGATAAAAACACCATGAATGTCATAAATCAAATCCAAATTTAAGTCTTCATTCACTGATAGTTGTTTTAATTATGGGATTGACTATTTTGTTAATAGTAACAGTATGTTGATGCGTTTCTTCTTTCAGTGTCGTTAAATTGGATGCCTATTAAAACTACAGGAGCTCTGCCTTCAGCAAGGTAAATACTGATCTGACTGGAGCAGGAGATTAAACTGTAAAACTGTGTGTACACATAAAAGAGCATATATTGTAAGTTTATCAGACTGAATGATTGTTGGAAATGAAGCTGTAATTGTCGGCCATCTGTTCAACACTGCAGTTTTATCATCTGTTTATTGTGTGGTTTTTCCTCTTCCAGAGATTTAAGCTCAGCATCTGCTGTCTTTGCATCTGACCGTCTTCTTCTGCTTCTCTTCTGTAGATGTGATCACTCGCTAGCTGTGGTTGGTGAGCAGATATTCCTGTTTGGTGGATCTTCAGAGGATGGGTCTCAAAGCAAAGACATGTACGCACTGAACACAGGTGGGAATGCTGGGATGCATTTATTCACTAGTAAAGATTGCAGTTGAAGTGGTAAGACTAATTTACACAGCTTGTCTGACTGTAATGAACTAGTGAATGTGTTTTCCAATAGAGACTCTTGTGTGGGAAGAGTGTAAGGTAAAAGGAGAGGCTCCTGTTGTTTGTGCCGGTCAAACCTTTACATCACACCATGACAAGGTAAAACAGGTTTATTTTACTGGAGTCAGGTTAGAGACTAGATTTAAGAGTTGTTTTTTTTGTTTTGTTTCTCTTTTTTTTGTTTTTGAAAGAAATTAAATCTTTTATTCAGCAAGCAGTAAAGACATTAATAATGTTACAAAAGATTTCTGTTTCAAATAAATGCTGTTCTTTTGAACATTCTATTCATCAAAGAATCCTGAAAAATAAAACATGCCTGTTTTCACAAGTATATTAACTGTTTTCAACATTGATAATAATCAGAAATGTTTATTAAGCAGCAAATCAGCATATTAGAATGATTTCTGAAGGATCGTGTGACACTGGAGACTGGTGTAATGATGCTGAAAATTCAACTTTGATCTCAGAAATAAATTACATTTTAAAATGTATTCACATAGAAAACAGGCTATTTAAATTGTAATTATATTTAACAATTTTTACAGTATTTTTGATCAAATAAATGTAGCCCTGGAGAGCAGAAGACACTTCTTTTAAAAACATTAAAAAATCATCTTGACCCAAAATTTTGAACATTGGAGATTTTAGCTTTAAATATAAATGAGTATATAAGAGAAAGTGTATGCTTTAGGTGCTGTGGCACAGGAATAAATTACATTGTAAAATATATTAATGTTGAAAACACTTATTTTAAATTGTAATAATATTTCTCACATTTTCTTTGCTCTATAAATTCAACGTTGATGAGCAGAAGAGACCTCTTGGAAAAACATTAAAAAATCTTGCCGATCTTTTCCGTTGAACTTTGAACAGAGATGTATATTTTCTGAAATAAATGTGAATAAGTGGGAAAAATCAGTGCATAAATGCTGCAGTTGCAAACTGAAGTTTAATTACTTTGAGTTTTAGAACAAACTTCCCAAGTGTGAGCGAAAGTAGTAATGAAGTTTAACTTTTAAAAAAAAGTCTCACTTTTCAACATTTTTTGGATTCAGGATATTTACTTATTCGGAGGAACCATCACTAACCCAGATGGAGTTGTGTCATCAACCAATGAAATTCACAAATTAAGCATCGGTGAGATGAGAATTGAAACTGAGACTGAAGTTCTGCTGCCAAGAACCTCCTTTTTTCTTGTAGAGGTTTGCAGTGAATAAACAGACACTAACGCTTTTACACTCTTCCTGTTTCACCAGCAAAGATGAAATGGAAAGTACCGCTGTATGTTGGCATCCCTCCCTCCAGACGTCACGGACACACGGCTTTCATCGTCCACAGTCATGTATGTATGTGTGTGTCTATGTTAATGTTGGTTTTACATACAGTACCTTTCAAATGTTTAGACACTCAACTGTTTCTGATAATCACAAAAAAATCTAAATGCTTCTGCTTAAATGACTCAGATTTTTATTATACTTTTTAAAATGGTGAAGATATTGAAGGGAAGCATCATCAAATATTCATGTTCCTTGTTCAAAAGTGTTTAAAAACATCCCATGATGCACCTCATGAAGTTGATGAATGTCCAGAATGAGCAAAGCTGGAATATAGACAAAGTAAAAGTTCAAATATAAGAGAGTTTTACTAGAGGCTTTTTACTGGAAGCCCATTTTGACTAGGGATAAAAAAAAATAAAAAAGGTAATTGTGAATTTTTTTCTCACAATTCTGACTTTATAACATGCAATTGTGAGTTTATGTCACGCAATTTTGACTTTATAACTCACAAATGCAAGTTTATATCTCATAATTCTGACTTTACAAAAGGCAATTGTGAGTTTATATATCACAATTCTGAGAAAGAAAGTCAGAATTGTGAGATAAAAGTCACAATTAACTTAAAATAACTTTTTTTTATTCAGTGATGGAAAAAAGATTCCATGTTACTAATATTCAACATATGAAAAATAATCAGATGAAGAATGAGTAAATGTATTTGAATGCAGTGTTATTTTAGTATTATTTATATTCTACTATATTATTTATTCATATAATATTTATGTTCAGTTTTCATTTTAATTTTAATAACATTTTTGGTAATTTTGTTATGGGTTTTGATGTGTGTATCTTTCAGTTTTAGTAATTTTGTACATCTTAAATTTATTTTATTTTGGTTGCAACATTTTAAATGTTCTTTTTTTTTATTAAAATTTTTTTTTTTTCAGCTTCATGATAATTACTAAAAACAATTTTAATAGCTTTATTTTTAGTTAATGTTAAACATATGTCAGATCTGTGTTCAATATCTCAAATCTAACTTTATTGCTTTTACAGTTTTTTTTCAACAGCTTACACACATTTTCAAAACTTTTCAAAACAAAAACTCCAAGAATTGTACACATAAAATGCATAGAGCCTCACAGCTCTTGCAAAATGAAGCACCGCATTAAAATATCATGAACACATCTCAAAAGCAAACATTTGCAAACACCTTTGCCGTAATATTAATTCCTGTTAGATTTTTGTGTTACATAGAGAATTGTGTGTTGTGTTTTGCAGATTTGGTGTGTGCTTCTGCTGTTTGAGCGTCAGCTTTCAGAAAATGTGTGACAAGTAAAGATTTTGTGTGTAAGCAGTTAAAAAAAAAAATGTAAGTGAGTGTCTTTCTTCTTGGTTGCAGCTTTATGTGTTTGGAGGCAAAAATGAAGAGCAAGATTTTAATGACTTGAAAATAATGAAATTAATAAACCCCTCAGAGAGGCAGCCAGGTAAATAATGCTTCTGCCTGACTCCTACTGTAAATATCAGTCATCTGTATTCATCTCTGCTGAGTCTGATCCATGATTGTTGTGTAGTGATGAAGGAGATCTTGTCTGAGTTTGGACTGCAGGGTGTCAGTAATAGGTGGGTGTGTTTCTCTGACTAAAACACAGTTTTCATTACTAGTTTCACAAGTAACGTTCCGTTATTCAAATCATTTCCACTTGATCAGCTTCGCTCCAACAAAAATTCCCAATGTGAAATACGAGCTGAGTCAGTCTCCAGTGACCGTGAAGAGCTACAGGAATGAAAACACTCAGGTGATTGATGTCACACACCTCCATAACAATCAACACAGACACTACAGTCAAACACATTGATCACAAGTGACAGTAAATACATTTATAATGTTACAAAAGATTTCTGTTTCAAATAAATCCTGTTCTTGTGAACTTTCTATTCATCAGAGAATCCTGAAAAAAAAATGTATTAGGGGTTCCATAAAAATATGAACCGTTTTCAATATTGATAATTAATCAGAAATATGTCTTGAGCAGCAAATCAGCATATTAGAATGATTTCTGAAGGATCATGTGACACCGAAGACTGGAGTAATGATGCTGAAAATTCAGCTTTGATCACAGCAATCAATTACATTTTAACATATATTCACATAAAAAAACAGCTGTTCTAAATTTTAATAATGTTTCACAATTTTTTACTGTATTTTTTATTAAATAAATGCAGGCCTGGAGAGCATAAGAGACTTATTTCCAAAGCATCAAAAATCTTTGAACAGTGGAGATTTTAGCTTTAAATAGAAATGAATATATAAGAGAAAATGTGCTTTAGATGCATCATTCATTTATATGTCAGGAAATGTATGATTTTGTAACCAAACTCGTGTCTCTGTCATCCAGGTGAGCATTCACAGAGATTTCAGTGCCGTTCGTGACGAGGCCATGAACATGATCCACAAAGCTTTTGCCCTGTTAGATGAGGAATTCCAAAAACTAGACAGGTAGAGATTATGCCTTATTGTTTATTTCACATTAAAGGGATAGTTCACTTTGAAATTAAAATTTGATATCTATCAGCTTACCCCAAGGGCATCCAAGATGTAGGTGTCTTTTTTTTTCTTCAGTAGATCCAATTTTGATATTTTTAGGTCAAACCGTTCTGGTCTGTCAGTCATATAATGGCAGGTATAGGTCACTGTAACTATAAGAGGGAAAAAGAACTTGCACAGAGAAATCCAAATTAAACAATTCCCCATCGTAACTACACATTGATGGCCTAAGACACGAAACGAGCGGTTTGTGTGAGAAAACGAACAGTATTTATATTGTTTTTTTTACCTCTTGTACACAACCATGTCCAAGTGATCTGAGTGCGCGCACGCATCCGGTGTGTGACGTGTGTGCGCGCGCTCTGGCTTAGTCTGCGCAAGCGCCGGAAAGCGATCTCTCGCGCGTATACGTCACTCATTGTTTACACAGAGATTTCTGAAGTGTTACCTTTCACTGTGAAGATCTAAACATATTTATACATACAGGACATCGCAATGGAAGACGATTTTGATGAACGAGTGACGTATACGCGCGAGAGATCACTTCCAGCGCTTTCCGGCGCTTGCGCAGACTAAGCCAGAGCGCGCACACACGTCACACACCGGATGCGTGCGCGCACTCAGATCACTTGGACATGGTTGTGTACAAGAGGTAAAAAAAACAATATAAATACTGTTCGTTTTCTCACACAAACCGCTCGTTTCGTGTCTTAGGCCATCAGTGTGTAGTTACGATGGGGAATTGTTTAATTTGGATTTCTCTGTGCATGTTCTTTTTCCCTCTTATAGTTACAGTGACCTATACCTGCCATTATATGACTGACAGACTAGAACGGTTTGACCTAAAAATATCAAAATTGGATCTACTGAAGAAAAAAAGACACCTACATCTTGGATGCCCTTGGGGTAAGCTGATAGATATCAAATTTTAATTTCAAAGTGAACTATCCCTTTAACTGTCTAAAACAAATCATCTTATAAAGCAAAACTGAATCTGCTCTCATCTGAAACAGAGAAAAGGAAGCGCTTGCACGAGACACAGAGGCTCTACAAAACGAGCGAGACGCTCAAAACCAGCATCTGCTGAGACAGAAACAGGTGCTGCTGGTCAAACTGATGTCATGCGACTGAGTTTCTTGGACGTGTTTGCTCTTGTTCTTCACAATGACTAACGGAAGCTTGCGGTTGTGATTGGGCAGGAACTTCAGGATATGCTAGAACGACACAGGACTCAGAACGAGGCCTGGCTGCGTGCGCGCGCGGACGAGAATGACAGGGAGAGGAAGGAGCTGTGTAAACTGAGGGTGTGTGACCGCAAACATTCACTTCAGACAAACGGCTGTCAGATGGAGACACCAGCTTCTTTTAGCTTGGAGCAAATAGTTTTAGTGGTTTCTTCTTTGAATAACTGTTATCATGCTGTAGCATTCACTGATTGTTGTCTGTAAGTAATTAGTAACTGATTTTTTTTCTTCACTTTTTGCATGAATTATTACTTTAAATAAAATGACATGAATTCATATACATACATACATACATTAACATTTAGTCATTTAGCAGGCACTGTTATCCAAAGCAACTTACAAATGAGGACAATGGAAGCAATCAAAATCAACAAAATGCAAGTTCTATAACAAGTCTCAGTTAGCTTAACACAGTACACGTAGCAAGGTTGTTTTTTTTTATTATATAATAAATAAAAAGAAAACAGATAGAATTGAAAAAGAATAAGCAAGCTAGTGTTAGAGGCCTTTTTTGCTTTTGTTAATTGTATAATAAATAAAAAGAAAAAAGATTAAAAAAGACTAGAGAAGCTAGTGTTATAATGTTACATATATAAGTACAGTAAACAGATAAATATACATATATATATATATATATATAGTATACAGTATATATATATTCAGTGCTTTCTATTGTTAGTAGTTAAAAATAGTCAACTAGACTGTAGTGCATGTCAGTGTTATTTTATTTTGCATGCTATTGTAGTATTTATTAATATTTTGAGGTTTTTAGATTTTTAGTTTCCGTTTTACTTTTATTTTATGTGCTTCTGTCATTTTTAGTTTTTTTAACATTTCTATTTAGCTTTATTTCAGTTTTTGTCATTTTAGTACTTTAGCTTCAACTTATTTCAGTTAGTTGGCTAGTTAGTTAGTGCTGTCAAATGATTAATTGCGATTAATCGCATTCAAAATAAACATTTTCGTTTACATAATGTGTGTACTGTGTGTATTTATTATGTATATATAAATACACATTCAGACAGTATATATTTTGAAAATATTTACATGTATTTGCATGTATATATTTATATTTATATAATTTATATTTTATATATATAAATATATTTAATGAACAAATACAACATTTTTCTTAAATATATACATGCATGTGTGTGTATTTATATATACATAATAAATATACACAGTACACACATATTATGTAAACAAAAACGTTTATTTTGGATGCGATTAACTACGATTAATTGTTCGTCAGCACCAATATATTATTTTTTATTTTTTTATATAATTTTTTTCATATTTGTATTTTGTTATCTCTCACTCTGTATTCTTTGTATATATAAGAAATTGTCATACACACACACACACACACACACACACACACACACACACAGATTGATAGATAGATAGATAGACAGACAGACAGACTAGATGACCACGTCAGATAAAAAAGTTATTTCTAGAAAAATTTAAAATATAAAATATGAGATTATATATACTGTAAACAATATAATGTATAATGTTTCAAAAAATTGTTTTGTTTTTTTCTAGAAATACACTTTTTATCTGATTTTTGAGCCAAAAGCTAAAATGCATTTTTGCATGAAATACTCTCTCAAAAGTCCATTTCGAGTCAGCCGTACCTGAATGAACAGTGATTTTCTCTCGCTGTAATGAATGAAACCATCTCTACAGGAGCCGCTCACACTGAACTCACATTCAAAACTCTGGCAAACGTCTCATTTTATGCATGGAGAGACTGACAGCTGTTTAACATTTCAACATGCCAGCCTTTATTTATTGATTGGGTGTGAATCTTCCAGGAGGACGTGCTCCAGGAGCAGGAGAGGCTGAAAGAGGAGCAGTGCAATATCCAAAAACGCAGTGAGCAGCTCCTGTCCATTATGCAGCAGTTCAAAGGCATGTGAAGACACTGTCTCCATGGCAACCGCAGAGGGAGATGGCCCGAGTTTTGTTTGGGAAACAGCGAGATTATTGACGCCACTCCCTTACGGAGAGAGATTTGGGTTCGTCTGTCGGATGATGAATTGCTTATTCCATTGTGTGTGTGTGTGTGTGTGTGTTAATGAACGTCACAACGCATTAGACGACCTCATTACCAGAGATACCTGTAGAGCACAGGATGATTTGTGACGCGTGTGAAAAGATGAAGATGAACATGATGAAGTAAACGGAGGTGTACCACCAAGCCCCATGTCGTTTATTTTCATGTTTCTCCACAAGCTTGTGTTTTATATCAGATGAGAGAAACTCGAGGCCCTCAGGTTACTAAATTGAATCTTGACCAGATGTCAGTTATGAAAAAATGGTAGTCCAAGATTTATTTAGTAAGTAATAACATTAAACTTATAAGATGTTTTTTATAAGATGCTGTTATTCAAAGCAACTTGCAAAACAGGTCATTTTAATTATAGAAAAAAATATTGAAGTATTTAAAATTAATATTAATTACAGAAAAAATGACTATATGACAATTTAATGAAAATGTATTACATAATAAATATATAATATGCAAACCTTATACAGTCAGTCCCAAATATATATAATCTTTTATATTTTTAATGATTCTAGAAATAAACTTTTTATCTGACCTTACAGAATGAAACGTCTATAAATATAAAACACAAATATAAAATAAATATATAATATGACTTTAATATGCATTTATATATTTATAAATAATTATATTATATATATATAAATTATATTATATATATATACAGTATATAACAATATATTATTATATTATACAGTCAATCAAAAATATAAATAACATAATTGTATAAAATATAAATTTTATATAATTATTTATATTATTAATATAATTATATAAAATTAATAAATATGTTTTATTTTTCAAGTACACTTTTTATCTGATGTTGTCATCTTAATATTCTTATTTCATGCTTTTTAAGATCTCTTACAAAAGCCAAAATTAAAAGAGCAAAAATCAGAAATCCTGCTGTATTAAACTTATAATTTACAAGACCTGATTTTATTTTACAATTCTCATAAAATCAACAAAAGTAAATCTTAATAACAAGTCTTAATAAACATCTTGATATGTAATATTTCATATTTACCCATTTTGAGTGAATATTTCATTATAAGTTTAAAAAAAAAACTACACGGCCCTTTATGCTATATAAAACAGATTGCGTAGGCTATTGGTGAATTCATAAACTAATTTTCATGTAAAGTATAGCACCATCCAGCCCATCAAATTACAGACTTTATTGTCTATTGTCAGTGGGTTTTTGTGGGGGACAGTCATGTCTCCCAACTCCTGTCGCAGTGCCTGCGCATGCGCACACATCCTCGCCCAGCCGAGCCGAACGCGGCCGAAGAAAGCCGATGCGAAACGGTCGGCGGCGCACTATTTGGCAGGAAGGCTTCGCGCACAGCGCCAGCGGCGCCAGGCAGCGGAGCACTATATGGCAGCGGAGGAGGGGAGGGCAAGAGCTCGGCCGCATTCGGGGCCGCCTGCGCTCATCAAACGCTGCTCATTGAACACACAGTGAGGCAGAGCTGGAGTGGAAATACTTTTTATGCCGCAATATGCGTGAATTTCTAAAATAAACCCGGGGTAAGCGAGCATCCATGCCACAAATGCCACATTTATGCATTGCACTTGAATAAAAAAGCGAAATGCGACAAGATTGAGCTCAGAGCTGCAGTGGAGGGAGTGAAGGGGGTTTTGGGGCGACGCTGGATCCAGACGTTTCTGTTGAAAATGTGTTTCTTGTGCTTCCTTTGTTTCTGCTGCGGGATTGTAAATAAGAGCTTGAGCCAAAATGGCGGCTGGAGCCGTTGAGCTGCGTCGAGCTATGAGCTATTGCACTGCGTTTAGTCACACACTTTTATCATTTAACGCTCTTTTATGGCTTTCTGTCCCTCTTGGATGATTTGTATGCAGTCGTAGCATTTAGAATAAGATACCTGGCTGCGCTGGTGCTGAATATGTAGCGTTTAATGAAGAGAGTTAGCGAGATGGAGTCAGTTAGCCAGGCAGATTTGAATGTTTCTAATGACAAATTGCAATTTTGTGTTCACAAAACGCGCACTTATTGCTTTTTTCTGCCTTGTTTTGATCGTTAAATGGCTAAATGCGGTCTATATCCAATGCAATGCTTTCTTTAGTCCTCCATGTTAGCTGGTATTTCTCTGTAATGCCTTTTTTCTTCAAAAAGGATGCTTTTGTACACATGCAAGCTGTTTCTCATGTGTGTGTATTTGGTCGTTTTCACTAAAACTAGACAACTTGCAGTGCTGCTTGTCATCTTGCCTGTTAATGGCAGCACTGAAATCCAATCTGGCCAACTGATCTCACTGCATTGTTGAAGGTTCTGGCCAATTTGAAATGTAAGGTCTTGAATTCATTAGTCTCATCTGATGCTCAGTGATCAGGTTGCATTGAGAAAGTCTGCTAAATTTCCATGAGGAACAATGACATGAATCATTCTGGGGGTTTGTTTGGAAGGGGGCGGCAGTTCATTTGTATTTCATGACAGTCTGCTGAAGAGTTTTGTAGGGCACCTCTGGAGGATTAATTGATCAATTAGGCTTGTAAAGGAGAGATTACAGCAGCAGCCACTGCGGTGGGCTTGATTTAAGCCTTTATTTAGCTTCTGAATTGCATTATTTTTGTGGACCAACCACTCCAAATAAAGCGAAACACATAAGTAAATGTAAAATGCGTGTGTGTGCATGTATAGTTTTATTTATATATCTTGTCCTCCTGGACTCTTTACATATCCTTACGGCTCTAAAACTATCATTTTCCTTTTGTATCCTTACCTTGGTTTCAATTGGTCAGTGCCATGTTATGAATACTGTTCAATAACACCATTTTTCTGCATCATTGAGCTGTAAATTCCCTTGCTTTAATTGCATTCAGCATTGTCAGACACTGTCATTATAGCAGCCACTGGCCAACATTTGATACAGCTCAGTACTTATTCCTCTACAGCCAAAATATATTAGATTCTCATACACTGGAAAATGCATTTATTGCATATACAGAATTGCTCCATCATCCATGCGCAGGTCTTTAACGCAACACCATCGAGTTATAGCTACGATTTTGACAGCATTGGGGATCCATTATCATGAGTGTAGGTTTATGTAAAATATAGTTAACTTCAGCCACAATATATTAGCCAGGGAAAAGTGTATGCCAAACCTGTCAAGAACATGTCTGGGTCTAGTTTCAGCTCAGAAAATAAGAAATATTTTGCTTAAAGAAAATCATTGCAGTTTTATCTTAGATTTTAATGTGAAAACAAAGAACATGTAGCGTATTTGTGCATTATGATGGTATTTGTGTTGACTTTAATTGATTAAATTGATGTTGCATTGAAGTAAATCAATGTAATTCAGCAAAAATACTGTAATTTAGAACCTAAAGAGAACCACCATTGAAAATAATTACAAAAATATACTTGTGTGGATACATTTGTAAGCAAAACGTAAAAAAAAAATTTCTTAATTTTTAAAATAAATCTTTATTTTCTTAATACTGCATTTTTAAATTCTTGTATGTTGGGCTGAAATGTCTTTGTGTTTTTGTCAATTTCACCCAATGTTATGAAAATATAACAGCAGAAACTGAAATAAGAGTTGGTTTGAAGGGTGCATGAGGGATATTTATAAATATATTGAGGACAAACATTGCAAATACTCGGGTCAAGTGGCTTAATTTTGGCATCATCTCAACATCTTTATCTAAAAGTAACATGGCAGGATGCCTTAGAAAAGGAGGACTGACCTTGAGTTAATGTTCCTGTCTAGCTCGTTATTTTCATGGCAGTTACAGACTGTACAATTGAAAATGGAAGCAGTGTTATTTGAGTCCAGCTGTGTTGTACAATAGCAATAAATGCATGTTCTGGTGTATTTTTATGCATTTTACACATTTAAAAAAAAAAAAGCAATTGGATTGCACTAGGTCATGTTCATGTGCAATGGACTGTTTTATAAAACATGTTATGATTTTATTCAGTTGAACGGTCTGGTAGAATAAATGAGTTTGCCGTCGTCTGGCCGGCTGACGTGGTGTAAGGAAGCCCCGAGCTCCCTGCGCTTGTAGCATACTCCTGTTGTGTTGTATAACGGCGTCTGCTTGGCTTCTTGAATAATGCAAGTCTCATGTCATGGCTCATCTGCTCTGCTTTCTTTGGTGTTTTGAGTATTGGGACATCAGATGGGTGCAATTTTTAATGAATGCTGATTTGCAAAGCATAAAGACTTTTACATGGGGTTGAAATTTCATCAAAAGTCACTCATGAGCCTATTTACCTATTTTATGTTTTTTTTTACATTTCAGGATTCGACTTATCTAGTATTAAAGGGGCCATATGATGCTTTTTTAAAGATCATTATTTTGTGTATTTGGTGTAACAAAATATGTTGACATGCTTTAATGTTCAAAAAACACATTATTTTTCAAATACTGTACATTATAGTAGGTCCTCTATGCCCCGCCTCTCTCAAATGCTTCGTTTTCTGCAAAGTCCCTCCTTCCAACAAGCGCAGTCTGCTCTGATTGGCCAACTGACTCAGTGCATTGTGATTGGCCGAACACCACAAGCACACGTCGGAAATGTAACGCCCCTTTCCATAATCGCGAGCTTCAGCTTTCAAAATAAAAGTAAAGACAGTTAATAATGTCCTTAGTTTTACCATCAGT
>JAFVLL020021330.1:70956-81697 GCA_021397915.2 Tor tambroides
TAACGCCCCTTTCCATAATCGCGAGCTTCAGCTTTCAAAATAAAAGTAAAGACAGTTAATAATGTCCTTAGTTTTACCATCAGTTCAAGCCCGAATGGGGAACAGAGTTGCGTGGCAGACTCCGTGATGAAGCTCGTATGTGTTTGCACACAAGCCGCGATTAAGACAGCTGACTCCACTGTGACTCTATCTCTCTCTCTCTCTCACGCACACACGCACGCACGAATGACGCGCAAAACTCGCAAATTGTCATAGCAAAGTCAGAATTACCTCCTCTCCTAAGTTCACGAAACGGTTGTCCATAAAATGCGTTGTGATAACATCTGGGTTGTGCTGTTCTGTTGTAAGTAATCTTAATGATTCCTAAATGCATCTACTTTCGGAAGGTCAAATAAAGTGCTTTCGCATAGAAACACACAGAGTCTCCCTGACACAGCTGCGTCAACAATACTGCGGGTACTGAAACCACACCTTCTTTCTTTGCGTGAACATTCGGGCGGCGTTACGCAAATATTTCCACATCGTGACGTAGACGTGGGGGCTTTTTTAAATGAGCCGTTTTAGGGGGGCGTGGACGAGTCTTAACTTTGCTAAAGAATATCTCTTTGGTTTTGAGACTTTAGTCTTTGCAACTTCAGGGATGTTATCTATGCACAATCAGCTTGTAACACTGCAAAGAGAAAGGAGAACTTGAAATCGCATCATATGACCCCTTTAAGTTATTGTCTGAAATTTATTTCACCGGAATAGTTCATCCAAAAATTAGCATTCTGTCATTGTTTACTCACCTTCATGTCGTTCCAAACCTGAATGATTTTCTTTGTTCTGTGGAACATAAAAGAAGATATTTTGAAAAATGTTGGCCAGCAAATAGTTTGGGTTTCCATTGACTTCCATTGCATGGACGAAGAATACAATGAAAAAGTGTCTTGTTTACCAAGATTCTTCATGAAGTTTGTTCTCCTCGACTACAAAGCGCTTTGAAAAATGCATGTAATTTGACACTTGTGGCTCATTAACATGAAAGGTCTTCATTATAATTGAATTGATAATAATTGATAAATTTGACTATTTGCGTTCCCTGAGCATTTTATACAGCACAGGTGAATAGAAATGGAAAATAAAAATTAACTAATAGATATTAACACATGCATTAAGAATTGCAAACAAGGCATTATATATTTGAATGTGCACTAATTTGAATGGATCTGAACATTGGATAAAGTCAGGTTCAAAATTCTTGTTTGATTTTGCTGAAATATTAAAGGTTAAAGGTTTTTAAAGAGGGGATTTGGGATTTCTCTTTTTATCACTCCATAAATCATAAAATACTGTCAACAGCCATGTACAAATACAATTTCACAATGTTTTTAGGAATAAGATGTTATATATATGCTAAATCAGTGTGAATGAACAAACCCCTCTATAAAAACCTTCAGAATATAGATATGAATAAAACACTATATTTTGGTGTAAATATTACTGACGAGGACAAACAAACTCACTGTGTGAAAATGTCCTTTTAAAGGGGTCATCGGATGCAAAATTCACTTTACCAGTTGTTTGAACATAAATGTGTGTTGAAAGTGTTTGTACACATCCATCCTATAATGATTAAAAAAAAACACTGGGTGGATTTTTAATCCCTATTTTAAAATCCCCTTTCTCAAATCAGGCTGTTCTGAGATTCCTGTCAGAATAACGTAGTTCTGCGCAAGCTGCTCCCACGATAGTTGTTTGACAAGGTCATCTTACCTTAGATCCGCCCTGAGTGAACTGTCATCGGTCCGCCATTGTGTCGACTCCGGTGCAGGGGAAGACAAGAACGTCTCCGATTAAGTGATTGAGGTGTTTTGTTGTTGTATGTAATAATGAACATAGCAGTCGTCATTTATTCCCGACATCTAAGCCGCTGAAGACGCAGAGGATTAACGTTACTTTCGCTTTGAAGGGAATGCGCCGATCCAAATCTGCCTATGTTTGCGCAAATCATTCGTGATCCAGCTTCATCTACAGAAGAAGTGAGTTTTTATGATCTTTGCAAATCGCCTTTCCTAATAATGTGCTAGTTAGCCAGTTTCGCTGCTGAAGTTTACAGTCTGCTCGTCACTCCACGGAAGAGAGGGGCGGGGTCAGCAGAGCTCATTAGCATTTAAAGCAACATGGACTAAAAAACAGCTTGCTGAAAACAGAGCTGATATTGACAGGCAAAAAAGGTGTTTACACTACCAATGAGAAATTTTAACCAAAGTATGTTATAGACTTTTAATTGAGACCCCAAAGAATCAAATCAACTTGTGAAAAATGAGCATCCGATGACCCCTTTAAAGATATATATTGTAATTGAAATCTACAGACGCAAATAGATAAAGTGTAATATTACCAGAAGAATGATATATGAACAATCCCCTCAGTAAAAACCTTCGGAATATAGATATGAATAAAACTGTAAAATTTGGTATATGTGATTGATGCAGAAATGGAGAAAAAACTCATTTTGAGAAAATGTCCCTTAATAATATATACTGAAATTGAAATCTATAGACACAAAAATAGATGCAATAATAAAATCAGTGTGAATGATATATGAACAAACCCCTTTGTAAAAACGTTCAGAATATAGATATGAATAAAACTGTTGAGTGCTGTTGAAGTGGTGAAACAAACTCATTTTTAGAAAACATCCTTTAAAAATATGCATTGTAATTGAAATCTACAATTACATTAATTCTGGGGGAGGATTCTGAAATAACACATTATTAAAAAGATAATCATTATAAATTATTGGTTTATCATATTATAAAAAGATAAACCAATATCTCAAAACTGACCAGTGCATGAAAAATGTTTTTGCTTGTAGTGTCTTGCCTTAAAGGGACAGTTCACCTAAAAATGAAAATTTTCATCTTTTTTTTTTCTTTTGAACAAAAGATATTTTGAAGAAAGTTGGTAACCAAACAGTTGATGGTCCCCATTGAGTTCCATAGTATGGAAAAAAATACTATAGAAGTCAACGGCAACTGTTTGGTTACCAACATTCTTCAAAATATATTTGTGTGTGTGTGTGTGTGTGTGTGTGTGTGTTCAACACAAAGAAATTCATAGAGGTTGAACAACTTAAGGGGGTAAGTAAATGATGACACAATTAAAATGTTTGGGTGAACTATCCATTCAATGTCAACATAATCACATTCGACCCCATTTTCCATGTTTTTTTTTTTTTTTTTACATTTTAGGATCCAACTTGGTATTTATTAATATTTCACTTAAGCTTCATGAAGTTGTTCTCCTCAGCTATAAATCACATGTAATTTTGGCTCTTGTGGCTCATTAACGTTAAAGCTTCTTCACTCTCATTCAATTAAAATGTGACCGTTTATATTCCCAGAGCGTTTTCTAAACGTTTAAGCTGACGTTCCTGTGTTTTTTAGGTTGCTGGAGCCCTTCTGAAGGAGGTGTGGATCAGTACCCATCTGCGCGGGCCCTGAGAGGGTGACCCGTCAGACGGGCATCGGGCGAGCGCGTTACATGCCAGCGTTTTTCTTTTATTTTGACTGCTCCCTTTAGGTTGAATCCCCTCTCCCCTGATACGCTTTCATTCGTCGGAAAGAGTAGACGATATTTTCACCCTAGTGCGGCAGCCGGGCTGCTCCCCCATACACAGATGAATGAAGACCCCATTCGGGAAGAACGCCGCCCAGAGATCCAGAGCTGATGCAGGTTAGAGAGGCCCTTTGATTTCTGATGAGCCTTCTGAAGATCATCGTCTGAAATGTCTTTTTAATATTAACCATGTTTGCTGTGTCTGTGATTGAAGGGCATGCTGGTGTCTCTGCAAATATGATGAAGAAAAAGAATTCTCATAAGTAAGTTTTCTCTTGATTGTGTTTTAGGGCTGAATGTGGGAATCTTAATTACTATTTTACGTAATATTATGCTCATAATATAGCAATGAATTTAAAAATAATTTTATTTTCTTGTTTTAGTGTATGGATCATATTAATATTTTTTAAAAAGCTACACTCATAGCAATCATAATAAATATTTATGCATTTAATAATTATCATTTTTAGAGTTAAATATTAGGTACAGCTTTGTGTGTGTGTTTTAGGGCTGAATGTGTGGATATGAATTTATAATATTGTATTACATTATACTAATATTATAAAATGTTTTGCTCTTATTGATCATGATAAATATAACACTTCTGAATATAATTACCATAGTTAAATTTTAAGATGATGTGTGTTTTTTATTTAATTGTGTATTGAACACACAAATCTAAATTAAATCGTTATGATATTAAAATATTTTTAAATGTTTCGTTCATATTGATTCTAATAATGTTTTTAATTATAATTATCAGAGTTAAATATTAGGTAAAGTGCTTTTTTGTTGTTGCTTGTGTTTTATGGCTGAATATATAAATATGAATTATTACATTGTATTAACTTTAAAATAAAAAAAATGTTTAGTCCATATTGATCATAAATTACAATTTGGAATTAAATTTTTTTATCATTATCAGAGTTGAATTTTAGGTGAAATATTTCTGTATTTCATTTGTGTAGTAGGATTGAACATTTGAATATGATATATTCAATTATTATAATATATTAATATTTTTTTAAAAAAATTAATTCATATTGATTTGTAATATTTATGTATTCAATTTGTAGATGCTTGGGTTTTAGAGCTGAATGTAAAAATATATATTATTACATTATAAAAATATTTTAATGTTTAGTTCAATTTCTGATTTTTTTTTATCATTATCAGAGTTAAATATTAGGTGAAGTATATTTTTATTATATTTATTATAAATTATATTTTTATGATTGTATTGGATTGAACAATTAAATATGAATTGTTATAGTATATTCATATTTTTAAAATGTCACTATAATATTAAATTGTTAATTTAAATCCCTTAATTTGCTTGTTTTATATATACTATATTATCATTTTAATATTTTAAAAATATTATAATCAATATGATGTTAGAATTTTTAAAATATTAATATTATCATTTTAATATTTTAAAAATATGAACATCATATTGATTATAATAAATATAACATTTGTAAATTTAATAGTCATTATAATTATTAATTTATAATGTTGAATGTTAGTTAAAGCATAAAATTGATTACAGATTAAAGCTGAAGTGTGCAATCATTTAGTTAGTTATTATTTTAAATGTTAAAATATTTTCTCTTTGTTTTGGGCGAGATCTATACGACTATCCCAACCAATACCATATGGATCAAGTGTTGTTTTTTTTGTTGTTGTTGTTGAAACGACGCCCTTCACCTTGAAACTGATTCAGAATTCAGCGTCTGGGGAATGTAAATGCTCTAATTTCAGAGCGATGTTAATGCTAATGTTGATGATCTGACAGGAAACACAAAAGCAGCGTAGGCCCCACCAAAGCAGTGGCTCAGCCGCGGAGGAACATCGTGGGCTGTCGGATCCAGCACATCTGGAAGGAGGGCAGCGGTGCGGCGTCGCAGTGGAAAGGCACCGTTTTAGACCAGGTGCCCGTCAACCCCTCGCTCTACCTGATCAAATACGACGGCTTCGACTGCGTCTACGGCCTGGAGCTGCATAAAGACGAGAGGGTGCAGGGGCTCGAGGTCCTGCCAGACAGACTCGGTACCTGCTTTACTTCATTCACTGACAGCAGACATACAGTAGAAAGAAGAGAGCAAACCAGTTTAATCGAGCTGCATCGTTAGTGATTGTTAATGCAGCTGGCCTCCATTTTATTATTCAGTTATGGCACTTTTCCACTGCATGGTACGGCTCGGTTTACGTTTCCACTGCAGTTTAGTACCGCTTTACAGTAGGCGGGATTATTTACATGTCATTACAGTTGTACTGCCGTGACTCCTGAAAAACTTCTTCATTCCGCGTCGCTCCATCACGCTCTCGCTGGATCCGCTCCTTGGCTATCAACGAGAGGAACGTCTGTAGTTCCTCAACAGACAACGAAACAGCCATTTTTTTGGTTGTTAAAAGAAAGATGCGCTCATTCAAAACAGTTGCGTTCGATCCTTCGCTGGCTGTGCTGATTTAAATCTAGCAGGTCTTTTGTGTCTCGTGCCGCAAGTTCAGTGACGCAGGCAGTGATGATTTTCTCCGGCCAGTCAGTGATCAGCAGAGTTTACACGTCACGTTTTGGTAACGGTACGGCTCGCTTGGAACCTCAACCGAGTTGGTACTAAAAAAAAGTACCAGTTACTGTACCCAGTGGAAACCCCCCAAAAGTGAACCGTACCATGCAGTGGAAAAGCGCCATTATATTCATATTTTTTAAATGTTGCACTCATATTGTTCCTTATTATTAAAATATTTATGAATTTAATAATTATCATTTTCAGGGGGGAGGGGGGAGGGGGGGCTGAATGTGTGAATATGCATTTAATTATTTTTATTAGTAGTTGTAGTATTGTATTAGTTTTTTTCAATGTTGCACTCAGATTACTCATAATTAATATAACGTTTATAAATTTAATAATTATCCATTTCAGAGGGGGGCTGAATGTGTGAATATGAATTTAATTATTTTTATTAGTAATAATTGTTGTAGTATTGTATAAATATATTTTTAAATGTTGCACTTATGTTGCTCATAATTAAGATAACATTTATAAATTTAATTATTTTCAGACTGGGCTGAATGTGTGAATATGAATTTAATTATTGTATTAATATTTTTTAGATGTTGCACTTATTGAATTAATTTAATAATTATAATTCTCAGAGTTAAATATTAGGTGAAGCATAATTTTTCTGATTGTGTTTTAGGGCAGAATGTGTGAATATATAAATTTTAAATTGTATAAATATTTTTAAAATGTTGCTCTCATTGCTCAAATATAACGTAAAAAATTAAAAATGATCATTTTCAGAGTTTATATTAGGTGAAGTATTTTTTGCTGAATGTGTGCATTCATTGCGCGTTCATTGCTCATAATAAACATAATTTAAGAATTTAATTATAATTTTCAGAATTAAAAATGATGAATCAATTTTTGTTTTAGGGCTAAAAGTAGCTCATTTAGTAGCTCATTAAATAAAACATTTATGAAATTTATTTTATGAATTTAATTTTCTTAATTTACTAAGTGAAATATTAGCTGAAGCATATTTTTCTGTTTGTTTTAGGGCTGACTGTGTGAATATGAATTTAATTATATTAATATTTTTAAAATATTGCACTCATATTGCCCATAACATTTATGAATTTAATAATTATATTTTTCAGTTATATATTAGGTAATTATTATTAATATTGTTACTATTTTTTTTTAAATGTTGTACTCCTATTGATTATAATAAATATTCTGAAACACAAGCAAATAACAAAAATTCTTCAATTATATTACATTCTGATTCATCATCAATTATTGAATCTGTTCAGTTAAATACATTGTGGTGTTGATTGTAAACTGGATTCTCTCCAAATCAGCGCTAAAGCTCAATAAATCTGAAGCATCTCTGATGGACTTCTCTGAACATGACTTATCTTCATGCACAGCTATAAATCATAAATCAGGAGTGAATTATTGGACTCAGATTTCCCGCTGTGGAGGATGTTTCCGGTCCTGCCACTCACACTCATGTTGTCCCGTGTGTTTTTCAGCCTCGACGCGCATCAGTGACGCTCACCTGGCCGACACCATGATCGGCAAAGCCGTGGAGCACATGTTCGAGACGGAGGACGGCACTAAGAACGAATGGAGGGGAATGGTTCTGGCCCGCGCACCCATCATGAACACGTGGTTCTACATCACATATGAGAAAGACCCGGTGCTCTACATGTATCAGCTGCTCGACGACTATAAAGACGGAGATCTGAGGATCATGCCAGACTCCAGTGAGTGTCTTCAGTGCTCCTGTTGAAATAATGTGTTTAAACTGTGCTAACTGCTCTTTACATTTGACCTCTGTAATGGACTGTTAGTAGCAGTGATAGACCAATATAGGTTTTCATTATTTTTATGCTCTTTTTGTCAGCAAGGATGCATTAAATAGATCAAAAGTGACAGTAAAGACATTTATAATGTTACGAATGACTTCTACTTCAAATAAATGCTGTTCTTTTGAACTTTCTATTCATCAAAGAATCCTGAAAAATAAAATGCATCTCAGTTTCCACAAAAATATGAAGCAGCACAATGTTTTCAACATTGATAATAATCAGAAATGTTTCTTGAACAGCAAATCAGCATATTAGAATGATTTCTGAAGGATCATGTGACGCTGAAGACTGGAGTAACGATGCTGAAAATTCAGATTTGCATCAAAGGAATAAATTATTTTAAAATATATTCACATAGAAAACAGTTAATTGAAATTGTAATAATATTTCACAATATTACAGTTTTTACTGTATTTTTGGTCAAATAAATGCAGCCTTGATGAGCAGAAGAGATTTATTTAATATAGAAATATTAAAAAATCTTGCCAACCACAAACTTTCATATGCTCATTTTGCAGTAATATTGTAATTATTAACTGTAAATATGTAAATATTAAATATTTTTAATGTTATGTATAGTATACTTGTATATTATAATATTTAATAACATTGTAGTATGTGTGTATGTGTGTGTGTGTATATATATGTATATATATATATATATGTGTATATATATATGTGTGTGTGTATATATATGTGTATATATATATATATATATATATATATATATAGAGAGAGAGAGAGAGAGAGAGAGCGAGAGCGAGAGATAGATATACATTAAAATATTATATAAAGTTGTTGTATATAAAAATATTGTACAATTAAATATTAATATTTATTTAACGTATTTTATTTATTATTACTATTATTATAATTGTGACATTTTAATCTCATAATTTGGACTTTCTTCTCAGAATTACATTTATATCAGAATTATGAGTTTTTAAATTTTTTTTTTGACATTATGGAAGCTTGTTTCCACCAAGGGATGGTAATTAAAACTTTTTATCTTTCAATTTAGTCTTTTCTCTCACAATTCTACAAAAAAAAAAGTCCGAAATTATAACTTGTATTTCTGAGTTTATATTTAGCAATTTTGGCTAGAATTGCAAGAAAAAAAGACATAATTGTGCGATTAAAAATGTCACAGCTACCATCCCTTGTCAGGAACAAGCCTTCATAACATTTAACAGAATTCACAAAAACAGTGCCAAAAAAATTAAAAACTGAGATTATTAACTGACAAGGCTTTTGGTAGATTTTTATTTTTTTTTTCCTGAAAAGAAAATGCAATTACATTCTACTATTTTTATTTTATTCATTTTATTTGCTTTATTTTCAGTGTGTTATGGGATGTGCAGTTAAATGAGTCGTTTTTTTATCATTCAAAGGGTCATTTCTACTTTTAATAATGATGGTTCGCGTGTGTTTCAGACGACTCGCCCCCGGCGGAGCGTGAGCCAGGAGAGGTGGTAGACAGCCTCGTGGGGAAGCAGGTGGAATACGCCAAAGAGGACGGCTCTAAACGAACTGGCATGGTTATCCATCAGGTGGAGGCCAAGCCCTCTGTCTACTTCATCAAGTTTGATGACGACTTTCACATTTACGTCTATGACCTGGTGAAAACATCGTAAGGCGCAGCACGAGACGAGGAGAGGGGGAGGAGTGTCACGTAACCATGTGATCCACACAAACGTTTTTTGCCAAAAGTTCTCTCTGAACATTTCTCGTAACATCTTTTGGAAATGGAACGCTGGATATTTCGGTGGATTACCGCTAGTCAAGTGTCTCTTATCGTTGTAGGATGAACGGACATCACATCCCCCGACATACACGTAGCTTCATATTTCAGAGGTTCGTCTCGAGCATTTCCCATTCCTGTTGGTTGTTACGAAGATGTTCGTCGGGAAAATCCGGTCTGGCCGTTCTGGGACGTTAAAGTGTTCATCTGTTGGACTGTTATAGCTCTGTCTTGGGTTAAAAATTCAAGCTAGCGGCGTGCGCCGATCCTGGGGAAACGGTGAAAATGTAACGCGCGAGGCATTTATCCTTTCAGACGTGAGAAACGCGGCGGTCCGTGAAGAATGGGGAGCGTTCGGGACGTCCTAAACCTCGTAAAAGTGCCAGGAGGTGGAGGGTGGGAGAAAATGTCTGTAAATAAGACATCTTTTTGAGTCGGTTGCCAGATGTTTCTTGTTTTATCCCTCCGTCTTCTGGTTCTTGCCAGAGTTGCGCACACGAGCTCTGCTGTCAATGAAACGTAGGCATTTGTGGAGTGAAACCCTACCGTTTTGTTTTTATGTATTTTGTTTTCTTCTTTTTTATTATATATATATATATATGTATCATTACCACGAGTAAACGCTAATGCAGCTTTTATTATTTTAAGCACTAAATTTCAAGAGTTGTTTTGCTCCCCTGTTTATTTTCAATGAATGAAAAGTTTTTGCATTTCATATTTGGAACGTTAACATTGATATAACGTTTATTTCACTTAATTTACTTAATGGGCTGCTTAAAATGTACAAAATGCCCACTAATTGTATCATATTGCATAGTGTGGACATTTCCTCTTGGTGTAGATTAATGGGTTTATTGTGTCTTAGCACATGATTTTGGCTTTTTGGCACTAAAAATTGTACGGTTACCCAATGCCCCGAAGTATTTAGAGATGTTACACAATACTAATCGCACAAAGTGTTTAATCCCATACCGGTTAGAAAACGCTGATGCAATAACGAAGAAAGTATTCAG